>VMDO01013189.1:0-59206 GCA_007922755.1 Pedetes capensis | reverse complement strand
TCATAGAGTTTTTAGAGTTTTAGGCTTTACATTCTGACCTATAATCCATTTTTTGTATGAGACACAGATCAAAGTTAATTTTTTTGGTACATGGACATTCAGTTGCTCCATTATACTCTACTGAATTGCTTTTGCATTTGTGTCAAAATTCACTTGTTTTTATATACCTGTGTCTATCTATAGGGTCAGTTTTCCATTACTATGTTTTGTCTATTTTTATATCAATATCACACTGTATTAATCATAGCAGCTTTATAATAATTCATGATATTTGACAGTGTTAGCTCATCTTTGTTCTAGGCTGATTCTATAGCTTAGCTATTGTAAATAGTGCCACAATATACATGGGCATGCAGTTATCTCTTTTGTATGCTAGTTTCATTTCCTTGGGGTAAATACTCAGGAGTAGTATGGCTGGATCATATAGTAGTTCTACTTCTAGTATTTTGAGCAACCTCTATACTGAATTCCATAGTGGCTACACTAATTTTCATTGCCACCAACAACATAAAAGTGTTCCTATTTTTCCCACATCCTGGCCATCATTTGTGACATTTCACTTTTTGATAATTGCTATTCTGACTAGGATGAGATGAAATCTTAATGCAGTTTTGATTTCCATTTCCCTAATAGCTAAAGATGATGATCATTTTTTCATATATTTATGGACTATTTGTACTTTTTGATAATTGTCTGTTCAGATCATTTGCATGTTTATTGATTGGATTACTTGTTCTTTTGTTGTTAATGTTTTTGTGTTATTTATATATTCTGGATATTAGTCCTCTGTCAAATGATTGAACGGTTGGCAAAGACTGTCTCCCATTCAGTCAGCCGTCTTTTCATTCTGTTGATTGTTATGTGCAGAAGCATTTTAATTTGATGTAATATCATACATCAAATTCTTGCTTTTATTTCCTGAGCTATTGGAGTCCTATTCAGAAAATCATTGCATGTGCCAATATCTTGAAGCATTTTCCCTAGGTTTTCATCTAGTAGGTTGAAAGTCTCAGGTCTTACATTAAGATTGTTGATTCATTTGAGTCAATTTTTGTATAGGGTGAGAGATAAGGATCTAGTCTTCTATGTGTGGATATCCAGTTTCCCCATCACCATTTCTTGAAGTCTTTTCTCCAACATATGTGTTTGGCACCTTTGTTACTGAGGCATCAATTCCTATAAAAAGTTCTGCTGGGATTTTGATTAAGATTGCATTGAGTTTGTGGATCGATTTTTGGGAATGTGTCATCTTAACAATATTGAGCCTTCTGATCCTTGAAAGGGCTATATTTACCATTTAGGTAGGTATTTGTTTAATTTATCTTAGCAAAGTTTTAGTTTTAATTGTTCATGCCTTTTACATATTTGTCAGTATTAGTTATTTTTGCGTCACTGTGACAAAATACCTCACAGAAACAACTGAAGGGAGGATGGATTTATTTAAGCTCAGGATTTCAGTCCATAGTCCTTGGCACTTTTGGTTATAGGCCTGTGGTGAGGCAGAACATCATGATAGAGGGAGAATGAGACACGCTACTCTCACCTAATGGTGTACAGGAAAGAGAGGGGGGGAGAGGAGAAGAGGAGGAGGAGGAGGAAGGCTCATAAAAATATACAGCTCCCAAGGACATGTCCCCAGTGCCTACTACCTCCAGCTAGGCCCCACCTCCTAATGTTTCCAGAAATTCCCCTAACTGGGGACCAAGCATTTAAAACATGCAACTGTGGGGGACATTTCATATTCAAACCATAACAATGTCCAGTTTATCCCTAAGCATTTCATACTTTCATGCTATTGTAAATGATTTTTATTTCAATTTCGTATTGTCCCGTGCCAGTATATAGTACAATTATTTTTTGCATAATGCTCTTACACCCTGTGACTTTGTTCAACTCACTCATTAGCTCCAGCAACTTTTTAAGTAGATTCCATTGGATTTTCTACATAGGCTACTGTGTCATCTGTAGATATAGACAGTTGTACATTTTCCTGTTTAACTTGAATGCCTTTGTTTATTTTTCTTAACTAGTTTCTCTGACTAGACTCTCCAGTACAATGTTAAACAGAGGTGGTGAAATGGATGTCCTGAACTGTTTTTTATTTTAGAAAGTTTTCATCATTACATATGGTGTTAGCTATGGGTTTTACATAAATGCCCATTATCAGATTGAGGAATTTTGACAAATGTCTTTTCTATGTATGTTAAGATAATAGTATAGGGGTTTTTCTTTTTTAGTGTGTTAATATAATGAATTACATTGACTGATTTTCATATTTATGCCAACCTACATTCCTAGGATTAACTCTGTATTTGGTCATGATGTGTATTATCCTTTTTATATATTATCAGATTTGATTTTTCCATAATTTAGATTATTTTTGAGAAGTATTGACCTACTCCATATTAAATATTCAAGAAATACTAGTGACTGCCACCTTCAAATGTACATATATCTTCCACAGTTGCTGTTCTTCTACAAAGTGATGAACAGATCTGCAAAAAATAAATATGCCTAGCAGTGCATTTAAACACTGGGGAAATTTAATTAGCTTGTTAGGGGTTGTCACAGGGTTTTTATATTCAATTACATTTAAACTTAAATTGAACTTCTACTTCTTAGCTACATGAAAATAATGAGCACATATCCCTTCCTGTCTGTAACAAAGGGTTTCTGTAGCTGAGGGTTTACCTGCAATTCCAAGTTTCTTTTTTGATTTCTGTTTTTCACTTTCAGACTTAGACAACTAGCAGAAAACTCCATCTTCCAAAACTATAGCTGAAGGGGTGCTTTCACATCCCTACAGGACAAGGGGGCCTGACTTCCAGTAGAGAGAACTGAGGAAACCCCATCCAAATACATGATGGTTTCTTAAAACTCACAGATGATATCTATTCATTTTTTTCCTTTCTTTTTTCAGTTTTCCTGAGACAGGGTCTCACTGTGTAACCCAGGCTGGCCTCTAAATCTCTGTATAGATCAGCTTGGCCTCAAACCCATGTGATCATCCTGCCTCAGCCTCCCAAGTGCTGGAATTACAGCCACACCCACCCGAGATCCATTCACTCTTAAGCATACAATATATCATATACACATTTCAGGTAAACAGGCTACTATGCAAATTAACAAGCTACAAAAATTTCAGCACCTGTAACCTTCTAACCATTTCCTACATGTCAACGTGTCAAACAAAATCTGGGAAAACCTGATACAAGAACAGAATTAGTCTTCAGATTTAATCCATTGTTTTACCACCTTGCAACATTTCCTGCATTAGTGTACTGAGTTGCATAACATAGCCATTCAAAATGCTCTAGCAGAAGGAAAAATAGTCCCTCTCTTATCAACCACAGACTGTTTACACAATAGCTAGACAGACCCTTGGACAGCAGCTGAGTAATAGGAAGCCTGGGAGAAGGGAGACAGCACATACATCAAGAAATATTTGTGGGTATTAGGAAGGGTATCTGTTGTACCACAAGATATGATACAATACACTCTAAAATCTCCACTTAGCATTGTTTAAAACCTTATAGTCACACTGGATACTAGGCTTAAATATTCAGGGTGTGGTAGCAATGTAATTCTGTTGGTTTCAAGTACCTGTAAGGCAGGCTTGTTTGGTCTTCCAACTTATCATCTCACTACTTTCTGAATGATCCCATCTGGGGTTCTAAAGGGACTAGAATTTAATATTTTGCAATTAACTTCAGCTATGGTTCGATGGAAATACATTTCTACAATGAATCATGGCTGTATACTTAGCCTCATTCTCTTTTTTCTTCTCTTGTTCTCTATTATTACATTTCTGGGAAAAGATAGTATGGTAAATTAGTAGAGGTTTTGGTGACTGAGGGATATTACCAAGAAATCTCCAATCTATTTCTTATAGGGAATTATTTTAAAATTTATATTGGTTCTACCATCACATGAAAATGAGCATTTCCCTCCATTTCATATGATCAACATAATTTCAAGTCAGTGTACATCTCTTCATTCAATTTTTTTGAATGCCACTTGGAGGGCATTTGTTTGCAAAGATAATCTAGCATATTGGTTTTTCAGACACCAGCATATCTAATACAATGCAAGCCACCTTATAAAATTTCCATAAATACTTATAAAGAATTTGGAAAATTGCATGTTTAATGCAACACTTTTTGTTCATTGGACATTTTGTCCAATGAATTCCTTAAATCTACTTTGTTAATCATGATTTTTACCATAGACAAATCCTTTTCCCACTCAGGCAGGAAGTTGGTTCTCTTTTAAATAAGTTGTTGTTGTTACTTGCTATCAAGTCAGGTCCCACTCATAGTGATCCCATGTACAACAGAACGAAACACTCCCTGACACTGTGCCATGCCCAGAAATATGTCAGTGCTTCTCTGCTATTCATAGGGATTTCAGTGGCTGACTGTTTTGGGAGTGGCTGCCAGGTCCTTCTCCTAAGCCTACAGCGCCTGGTGTTCCCAGGCGGTCTCCCATCCAAGAACTAACCAGGCCTGACCCTGCTTAGCTTCTGAGATCTGACGAGATCAGATGCCAGGGTGGTACAGGTGCAGACTTTAAATACATACATACATACATACATACATACATGTATAAATAAATAAGTATAGGCATTTTATAAATTTATATTTATTTGCATATATTGGTACTTATTTATGTATTTGATGTATTTATTTATTTCCTTCTGAAAACATACTGGCATAATCATTAAAGAAGGATATTATCAGAGACCATACTTTGTATGTTGAATATTACTTTGGCAGAACTTTCTGAGCTATGATTCCCATGAAAAGAGGAAGCAGAGTGGCAGAAATGCTAGCCCAACACATCTAATGATACTCTTCTTTCTTATACTTCGAAGGTAGTTCATGCCATGGGGAAAAAAAATGAGTCTTCAACTAGAAGAGTTTAAGCCATAAAATGCAGTAGAAGATGGGATGCTGCTCATTTTCAGCAAATGAGGTTTGGATGGGAATTCCAATAGAAACGTAATTTAGACAACTTACCTGGTTCCCAGTGCAGTGTTTAAACACCCATGATATTTAAAGTGGGACTGTTTGGACCAAAAGCTCACATTCAAATTTCATTGCAAAAGCCCTATGCACATACCATGTTTTTGGACTATCTGTTCCTTACTCCTCTCCATTCCATAGTTAATAAACAGCCAACAAAAGAGCTGGGCATGGTGGCACATGCCTTTAATCCCAGTGACCCAAAAGGCCAAGGCAGAAGAATTGCAAGATCAAGGCCAGAGGCAGCCATGTAACTTAGTGAGACCCTGTCTCAAAATTAAAAAAAAAAAAAAAAAAAAAACAAGAGAGGGAGAGAGAGAAATAGGCTGGCATTGCAGCCCAGTGCAACAGAATTTGCAAAGCATGTGTGAGGCCCTGGGTTCAACTCCAAACTATTGCAAATAAAAATAAAGCCAACAGAAGTAATATTTGTGCCCTTATTCCCTTTCATTCCTTTTTATTGCCATTTGAAGAAGCATGATACTATGAATTTTATGGATCTACATAGCCAGACCTTTCCTTTGGGAAATATTCCTAGGGCTAGAGTTAACCCACCCTAGGCTAGTCTTAGTCTATAATTGGCAAGTCATACATTTTAGATATCAACCAAGACAAGCAAGAACACAGGGGAGATGGATCCCAAATGGTCCTATTGGGAGGAAAGAGAAGAGAATGCTTAAAGAATGCCTTGAGGGGCAAAGTGGCTTAAGGTACAGGCTTGTGCCCAAATTCCATCACCTCTCCATGTCTCAGCCCCCTACTTTGCATAATAACAGAGTCATATTGGAAAATTCTGATGTCCTTCTAGCTCTAAAAATCTATGAACTGAAGTGTAAGCATGCATATTTTGAATGATATCATGCCTTATTCAAACTCCCAAGTTGACAATGTCTCTTTTGAAGTTGTAACCCTTATGTTTTATTTCCCTAGTTTATTAATTATGTAAAAAGATTCCATTAAGAAAGCAACTTTGTTGTTAGTTGCTACTGAGTCATGTCCAACTCATAGCAACCCTCATAGGGTTTTCAATGGTTGCTTGTTTCGGGATTGCCTTGGGAGTGGATTACCACATTCTTCTCCCATTTTTGGGGTGCTGGGAATCGAACCCGGGAGCTCAGAGACTGCAGAGTGGCACTCTACCAACTGAGCTAAATGCTAGCCCCCCAAGGAAAGCAAATAGTAAACATAAAATGAAATGATGCGGTAAAAGTTGTCAGTAGATATCCATGCCAGTGTCAATAGATAGTGAAAGAGATTGTTCAATTTGTTAACATCTCATTTTTGGATTAGTCCCTCCATAAACATCCATGTCAATCCTTAGAAAGAGCAAGAATATATTTAAACTGGGTTTATTGGATGAGCCCTAAACCTTGTCAGAAGATCTGATGCTTTGAAACCATAGATTTTTCAGAACACAAGTGAAGAGACACTTAAATATATTCCAATTATGCAACCTGCAATGCAAAGGAACTGCCTTATCTTGTTTTTATTTATATTTTGTTTTGTTTTAATTTACTTAAGTTTGTTCACATCTGGCAAATGTCTGTATGGTAGAGAGGAGAAGGGAGGAGATGAAATAGAAAGAAGGAAATAAACTCCTCCTAGGAGGAGGGAGGAGGGGAAGAGTTCCAAAAATATTTTTCATGTGAGTTTCCCTAGTAAGCCAATGGAAATTAGGACTTGCTACATACTAGGCACTGAGTGAGGCATACAAGGCACCATGCTAGCTGGACATCAAAGAGAGAGCAATGAAACACAACAGCTTGGTAGACGCTTCTGATTTTAAGCCCCATTTGCACAGGCTTGAGAGAGCCTGTTGACTCCAGGGGAGGCTTTGGCATGGCCAGAACAAAACATCAAAGTCGTTCCAACTGCAAATCTACTCCAAGGGTGCAATCAGCAGGACAGGAAATGGGCAAATCATCCTAGGAGGAATTGGACGGGAATGGGCTTATCTAAGGATGCCCCTAGTCCTGCACATAGTTCCTCACTGTGTAGCTATTCAACAGACATGGTATGGGGGACAGATTGGCACCCAGTCAGTAGCAAGTCTTGCCTTAGCCCCCCACCGAGAAACTGCCCTACTAAGGCTACACAGGAAAAGATAATTCAATAAGGATGTTTTGTTGTCTTCATGGTTCACTTAATATTTTGAAAGGATACTATGGAAGAGGGAAGGCTGTATTCTAAAACAGCAGAAGCATAAATAAATATTCAAAGACAGAAGCCCAAAGGGATAGGAGACCACCAAAGTCAACCAAGAGAATATGAACAAGGAGGGTTTGTCTGAAATAATATTTGGCATGCTAGATGAGAATTCCTGGTAACCCAGCAGGGTCCCTTCATGCTTATAGTACCTCAGTGTGACTGAGGAACCAAGAGTCGCCAACAAACACAAGGAAAGGCCTTTAATTCCATGTCATGAGTAAATAATGACAGATGACAAAATCCACATATGTGCAGAGTCTAACTAAGCCTGAAATTTCACATGTGGCCTGTCACTGAAGTTGAACCATAAAAACGAACACAGACAAGCTATTTATTTGATTATATATTTATTTGTTCTTATTGTTTTAAGAAACAAAGAATTTCTGCAAAAGCAAGTGATAGGAGCTTCCTTGGCAAGACAGAAATGTGAAAACAAATGTGTGAGACCATGAGTATGTATTGATTGTGTATGCATTGTATGTACCTTGATTCCACTGAATAATATACCACATGATATATATGTGTACACATACACATATGCACATATGTTAAACCGAGCAGAGCTGAGAGTTTAAAGTCACACTAAGTAGGGCGTTTTTATATTAGTTCCCAAACTTGACAATTCTTTCTTCTACATGCCTGGACAGCGAGAAATCATGAATGTAATCTAGTAGCTAGGCAGCATGAATGGTCAATCTTGGCATTTCAGGAATGGCACTAGGCCTTAGAAGCCAGTATCTCTATTATCAGTGTGACTTAGAAAAGATCCTGAGCCAAACCTTGAACACCATGGCATAATATCGGGATTTACCTTGTGTGGCTAAGGTAGGGATTAAGTAAGAGAATATGTGTAAAGCGCACACTAGAGACTCAATAAATACTATTAATATCACGAGTCTAGGATAAACTGTGTGTCCCATGTGACTTTGTAGTATCCACAGCAACTAACAGAGCATAGAGTGAAAGCACTGTTTAATAAATGCCTATTGCTTGATTTCAACATAGCCTGCAGCTATAGCCCAGTGGCATCTGACCCCGTCAGATCTCGGAAGCTAAGCAGGGTCAGGCCTGGTTAGTACCTGGATGGGAGATCGCCTGGGGACACCAGCTGCTGTAGGCTTGGGAGAAGGACCTGGTAACCCCCTCCCAAAAATCAATCTGCCATTGAAAACCCTATGAACAGCAGAGAAGCACTGACAATAGTGTTTCCCCTGTTGTACAGAGGGTTGCTATGAGTCGGATACCGACTCGACGGCACCTAACAACAACAACTACAACAATTGCTTGATTTAGAAATTAGAGCTCCAGACTTCCAGTGTATGATGGCAGATTAGAGGCAGCCTCATGTGACACAGTAAAACAGGGATATAGTACAGGAAAGAATAGACTCTATTCCAAAGTGAGAAAGACTGGAAAAGCACAGAAATTACAAAGGAGGTGACAGGACAATCTCAGGGTGCAGACAATGGAGGAACAGTGCAACTAGAACCACCCGTGACTCCCCAGCAGGAGATGGGCACTGGAAGCCTCATCCATAAGGTAAATTGGTGGGCCTAGGTGAGGAGGCTGGCACTTTCACAGAACAAGTCCACAGTCCTTGAAGCCCTTGGATCCACTCCAGGAATTTGCTGCAACAGAAGCTCTTCCTGACTGGGGCATCAGCATGGGAGAAGGGATATATAGCAACTCCATTTTGAACTACTGTGAATAATGCCACAATAAACATGGATGAGCAGGTATCTCTGTGGTATATTGACTTATATTCCTTTGGGTATATGTCCGGGAGTGGTGTGACCAGGTGATAATGGTAGTTCTATTTTTAGCTTTTTGAGGAAAGTCCATACTTATTTCCATCATGGCTGTACTAATCTGCATTCTCACCAGCAGTGTATAAAGGTTCCTTTCTCCCCACATCTTCGCCAGCATTTGTTGTTTGTTTTGTTGATGTTAGCCATTCTTACTGCTGTAAGATGGTATCTCAATGTAGGTGTTTTTTTTTACTTCCAGTACTGAGGAGTTGAACTCAGGGCCTTATGCATGCTTTTTGTGAGTGTTCAACCACTTAACAGTACCCTTAGCCCATTTTTTACTTTTTATGTTTGAGACACTGAGACAGAGTCTCACTAAGTTATGCAGGCTGTCTCTGGCCTCGAATTTGTGATCCTTCTGCCTCTACGTCCCAAGTTGCTGGGATTAAAGGTGTACACCACCCCACCGGACTCAATGTAGTTTTGATTTGCATTTCCCTGATAGCTAAGGATGTTGAACATTTAAAAAATATGATTCTTGGCCATTTGTATTTCTTCTTTTGAGATGTCTCTGTTCAGTTCTTTTGCCCAGTTTTGATTGGATATTTTGCTTCTTTTGCATTTCGTTTTTTGAGCTCTTTATATGTTTTAGATATTAATTCCACCTGACATATAGCTGGCAAAGATTTTTTCCCATTCTGCAGTGTGTTTCTTCACCCTGATAAGTGTGTTCTTTACTATGCAAAAGCTTTTTAATTTAATGTAATACCACTTGTCAATACTTGCTGTTGTTTCTTGCACAATTGGAGTCCTTCTCAGAAAGTCCTTGCCTATGCCTATGTTGTAAAGTGTTTCCCCTATGTTTTCCTCTGTTGTTGTTGTTGTTAGGTGCCGTCGAGTTGTGTCCGACTCATAGCAACCCTCGTAGGGTTTTCAATGGCAGATTGTTTCGGGATTGCCTTGGGAGTGGGTTGCCATGTCCTCCCATTTTTGCGGTGCTGGGAATTGAATTTGGGACCTCAGAGACTGCAGAGTGGTGCTCTACCAACTGAGCTAAATCTCAACCATGTTTTCCTCTAGCAGTTTCAAAATTTCAGGTTTTACATTAACGTCTTTGATCCATTTTGAACTTATTTTAGTACAAGGTGAGAGACAGGGATCTAGTTTCAGTCTCCTACATGAGGGTATCCAGTTCTCCAAGCACCATTTGTTGAAGAGGTTGTCTTTTCTCCGACTTATATTTCTGGCACCTTTGTCAAATGTTGTTGTTAGGTGCCATCGAGTCGGTATCCAACTCATAGCGACCCTCATAGGGTTTTCAATGGCAGATTGTTTCGGGATTGCTTTGGGAGTGGGTTGCCACATCCTTCTCCCCTTTGTCAAATATGAGGTGGCTATTGTTGTTGTTAAGTGCTGTCCAGTCAAGTCAGCCTCATAGCAACCTTCATGGGGTTTTCAATGGCTTATTGTTTCGAGATTATTTCAGGAGTGGGTTACCAGGTCCTTCTCCCATTTTTGCAGTGCTGAGGGTCAAACCCAGGGCCTCAGACGATGCAGAGCAGCACTCTACTAAGCTAAACCCTAGCCCACCAGGTGACTATAGCTACATGGATTTATTTCTGGATGGTCTATTCTGTTCCATTGGTCTAATGTCTGCTTTTGTGCCATTATCATGCAGTTTTTGTTGTTATGGCTTTGTCGTATAATTTGAAATCAGGAATTGTGATGCCCTTCACATTGTTCTTTTTGCTCAGGATCGTTTTAGTGATTCAGGGTCTTTTGCACTTCATATGAATTTTAGGATAATTTTCTCTATTTCTGTAAAGAATGTCATTGAGATTTTGATGGGGATTGTATTAAATCTGTAGATTATTTTTAATAATATATCAATTTTCACAATATTAATTTTTCCAATCCATGAGCATGGGATATTTTTCCACCTTCTGGTGTCTTCTTCAATTTCTTTTTTTAATGTTTTAAAGTTTTCATTGTAGAAATTTCTCACTTCATCGGATAGGTTTATTCCCAGGTATTTTATTTCTTTTGAAGCTACTGTGAATGGGATTGTTTTCCGGGTTTCCTTCTCCTCATGGTCATTGTTGGTATACAGAAAAGTTACTAATTTATATATGTTGATTTTTGTATCCTGATACATTATTGAAAGTATTTACCAACTCTAAGAGTTTTCTGATGGAGTCTTTAGGGTTCTTTAAGTATAAGATCATATTGTCTGTGAATAGGGATAAGTTGACTTCTTCTTTTTCTGTTTAGTTCCCTTTTATTTCTTTCTCTTTTTTGATTGTTGTGGCTAATTGTTCAATTACTACAGTGAATACCAGTGGAGATAGTGGACACCCAAATCTTGCTCTTGATTTTAGTGAGAATGCTTTCATTTTTTCCCCATTTAGTATGATGTTGGCTGTAGATTTCTCAGATATTGCCTTTATTATATTGAGGTATGTTCCTTCAAATCTTAGTTTCTTCAAGTCTTTATCATAAAAGTATATTGAACTTTGTCAAAGGCCTTTTCTGCATCTATTAATAGGACATGTGATTTCTGTTTGACTCTATTTATATGCTGTATTACATTTATTACCTTGCATATGTTAACCAGCCTTGCATCTCTGGAACGAAAAATAAGAAAAAGGCTGGTGGTACTGCACAGTGGCTCAGCCTTACCCTATGCAAAACTCTGGGTTCAATTTCCAGCACAAGAAGAAGAAAGGGTAAAAAAGAATAATAAAAAGTACTGGAGAGGCTTCTTTCTGTGGCCTCTAATATTGGAGCCTATTAAATAGGGTTGGTGACCAGTTGAGGATGGAGTCTTTTTATCTGACCATGGCTTGAAGTTGACAGTCTCTGTAGTTCCTGTCAGGAGATGGAGTTGTCTCTATGTGATCATTTCAATAGATACAGAAAAATCATTTGATAAGACTAAGTATCACTTTATGAGAAAAACTCTTTAAAAATTAGGTGTAGAAGGAACATGCCTGAAAATAGTAAAGGTGATATACGAAAAGCCCTCAGCCAATATCATACCGAATGAGGAGCAAACAAGGATGTCCACTTTCACAACTCTTATTAATATAGCACAGGAAGTCTTAGCAAGGGCAATTAGGCAAGAGAAAGAAATAAAGGACATCAAAATAGGAAAGGGTAAAGTTAAATTATCCATGTTTGCAGATGACATGATTCTATACATAGAAAAACCTAAATATTCCATCAAAAATTGTTAGAATTTCTAAACAAATTCAGTAAAAAGCCAGGAAACAAAATTATCACATAAAAAAGAGTAGTATTTCTATACACAAATAATAAACTTGCTGAAAAAGGGATTGGCATCTAGAATATTTAAGGAACTCAAAAAGATGAACACCAAAATGGCAAGCAGTGTAACTTTTAATACTGGACTAAAGAACTAAATTGTTGTTGTTGTTGTTAGGTGCCACTGAGTTAGTGTCTGACTCATAGTGACCCTATGTACAACAGAAAAACCATACTGTCAGTGCTTCTCTGCTATTTGTAGGGTTTTCAATGGCTGACTGTTTTTTGGGGGAGTGGGCTGCCAGGTCCTTCTCCCAAGCCTACAGCACCTGGTCTTTCCCAGGCGGTCTCCCATCCAAGGACTATGTCCCACCTTGCTTAGTTCCTGCGATCTGACAGGCTCAGATCCCACAGTGGTACAGCTGTAGGCCAAAGAACTAAATAGACAAAAGAACATATACAAGTAGCCAACAAATACACAAAACATGTTCAATTTCAGTGACTACTAGGAAAATTCATGTCAAAAGCACAATGACATATTATCTTACCCTAGTTAGAAAGGCTATCATCAAAAACACAAAAAACGACAAATGCTGACCAGGATGTGGACAAAGAAGAACTTTTTTTTTTTTTAGTACTGTGGGATTGAAGCCGGTGCTTCATGGGTGCTAAGCGAAATGTTCTACCACTGAGCTGCACCCCAGTCCCCTTTTTAGTTTTTATTTTGCGACAGAGTCTTGCTAAATTGCACAGGCTGCCTGTGGCCTCAAACTATGTTCCTCTTGCCTCAGCCTCTGGGATTTACAGGCATGTACCACAGTGTCTGGGTTAAATTGGGAACTCTTATACCCTGTTCATGGGAGGGTGAATTATTACAGCCATTATGGAAAACAATGTGGGGATTCCTCAAAACACTAAAAATAGAATTACCATATGATCCAGCAGTTCCATTACGGAGTATATACCCAAATGAGTTCAAACCTTTATATCAAAATAATACCTGCATATCATACACTATTCACAATTGCCCAATATGGAAACAACCCAGATGCCCTTCAGGGGATGAATGGACAAAGAAAATGTATATTTACACAAGGGACCACTATTCAACCACAAAGAAGACTGAAATTCTGTCATTTCCAGCAGCATGGATGGAATTGGGGACCATTATGTTGAGTGAAACAAGCCAGACATGGAAAGGCAAATATATGTTCTCACTCATTTACAGAAATCAGTAAGTCAACCTTGTAGAAGTACGGAATGGAAGAGTGGGTGCTAGAAAAGGAGAAGAGGATAGAGAATGAGACTAAGAGGGACTTTTAGGCCCCGGGAAGGGTGCTGGGGAGAATGGGGGAGGAGAGGTCCTGAGTAGAAGAGTAGATGGACATGAACAATGTATGTATATATGGAAATATCACAATGTACCTCATTCATTTGTGCAATTAGAATGTGTTAATAAAAAAGTAATCAGTTGCCAGTTTTTATGAAAATACGAAAGTATTGATTATCTTTCATGAGTAAGGATCAGTAATAGTGAACATTGAATCTTGATGTGTGGCATGTAGCAAGGATTTTATAGTCGCTAATGTTTACTGAATGAGCGATTCTTTGGGATGAGAGCAATCTGTACAGTTTGAAGACATTATCAAACCTCTTTTTCTCAGTTTTTCAATTCTTTCATTAAAGGAATTTTACCAGCATGTTCCTCTAGTTTGGACTAAGAAGCCTGCATTAAAACTGAAAACTTTTAATCTTAAAACTATTGCAACTCTCTGTGAATTCCTTCCAGCTAAATATTCCATCACTCTTTTGTTCATTAAAAGAAATCTATTCCAGCAGCTTGGCTTTGTAAACAACTTTGCAATAAAAAACAAGTGTTCACATTCAATGAATGAAAACCTTTTTAGACAGGAAATGGGCTTCAGGTTCCAAAGTCATTGCCTATGTTCCAACTAGGAACCTGAGTCGGAAAACACTGGAATGAGGATTGGGAGGCATTTTCTTCAAATAATTAACTGAAGACTTTTCTGTTCCTTCAGAATTGAAAGGTACAATGAGTTTCAAAACTCTTTTTTTTTTCTGTCGTCAAGGAAGGATTCCTACACTAGGTATTTAAGTAAAAATGAGAAAAGTAAACTATTGTCTTGCATTTCCTGGGATAAGAAAACACTTTGAATCTACCTATGTCCAATGAATGTTTTTTTCAAGCAGTGGATGGGGATCGGAGTGTAAATTTGGAATAAGAAACTCTAAATTCTAATCTCAATTCTTTTGCTCTCCTGGTATGTGACATTGGGACTGTATAAAATGAGAATAATATTCCCTCACTAGGAAAGTTATTGTGAATCTTAATTGCTAATAAGTAAAGGAAAGACACTGCATAGGGGCTGATATCCCCAGATGAAATCAATCAAACTCAAATATGTATTGAGTTCCTTTTTTTGTGCAAACAACCATACTAATGTTGATGATACTTTGAAGGATACCTACTTAATATCCCTACCCTCCCAGAGCTTATAGTCTAGTGATAGAACACAGATAACCTCTGAGGCAATGGAAACAGAAGTTTTCTTCTTCTGGGTCTTCATTTATCTATATGAGTGAGTGAAGTAAGGTTTTGCAAGGTCATATTTTTTTTTGCAGTACTTGGATGTTGAACCCAGGGCTTCACATATACTTTGCAAGTGCTCTACCATTGGGATGCACCCACAGCTCATTTTTAATTTTTTAATTTTGAGTCAAAGTCTTGCTAAGTTGTGCAGAAATTGTGCAGGCTATCTCTGGCCTCTAACTCATGATCCTCCTTCCTCTGCCTCCTGAGTTGCTGAGATTACAGGTGTGCACCACATTTGGCTCAAATGGTTATTTTCAAGGACACTACAAGTAAACAAATATGTTAATAAATAAATGTTGTCATGATTGGGTAACCAAAGAGTCTGGAGAAATAAAACCAGTAAATGATACTCTTGAGTATTACATGAGAAAATAAGTGTGAAACTGGAAAACCTCAAGAGGGTCCATGGTATGTGTCCCACCCTGTGGGAGTTATCCCCTAGATGGAGAAGCAGCACCCACTGAAAACATGATACTACAACTCTGCCTAGTTTTAGAGATTGCCTTTGCAACTTTTGGACTTCTTAATTTCATCAGCCCCTCCTATTTGATGGAAATGTTAGATTGTAACTCAACGAGCTTCATAAATTTAACCACAAATTTTAATACCATTGAAGAAGAATGTCAGCATTTTTCAGATTTATTATTTTTCTTTTACAAAGAGAAATCTGGAAATTCACTTTCCTCTGACAGCCAAGCAATTAGAGTGGGAAGTTTTGATCTAGATCAAAGTAGTACTGCTTCTCTGGCTCAATTTTTATTAACCCAATCCTTTGAAGCATGAGGCTGACTAACGTGTTTTTGAAGCTTCCTTGTCCCTATTCTCCTGTGTGTCTAGGTACGTAGCTCCTGTGTATTTCAAGACTTTATGAAAATTTTCAGTGTCTATTATGAATAATAGTGTTCAAATCCACAGCCCAGGAGATGATTGTGATGATATTTCCTCTGCCTGCAGCCCTACTACTGTGGCATCAGATCCCATCAGATCTCGGAAGCTAAGCAGGGTCTGGGTTGGTTGGTACTTTGGATGAGAGACCCTTGGGAACACCAGGTGCTGTAGGCTTGGGAGACGGACATGGCAACCCACTCCCAAAAACCAATCAGCTATTGAAAATGCTACAAATAGCAGAGAAGCACTGACAATAATGTTTCGCCTGTTGTATGTAGGGTCGCTATAAGTCAGACATGGACTTGATGACACCTAACAACAACAACAACATTTTTTCTAAATTCTTGGAGCATTTCAATAATCCTACATTTACTCGAGAATACACATATCTTATTAATCAGAGAATACACTCTTCAAGTAATTTACTCAAATATCAAACTAATCTTTCAAAGTGAATGCCTCCTTATAAAGGCTTTTCAATATATGTACCAAGAAGCTATAGGCATGATGGTGCAAACCTGTAATCCCAGCACTCATGTGGCTGAGGGAGAAGGATTGCAAGTTCAAGGCCAGCCTGGGCTACACTGCAAGATCAAGGCCAGCCTAAACTACATAGAAAGATCTTGTCTCAAAAAACCCAAGAGTTAAGGATGTATCTCAGTAACAGAGGACTTGCCTAGCATTCAGAAAGCCTTGAGTTCCATCTTCAATACCATAATATATATATATATATATATATATATTATATATAATATATATATATATATATATATATTATATATAATATATATATATATGTATGTATATATACCAAGAAAAGCCTATGAATATCTTGAAGTCCACAAAAAGAAACTGAATGGGGTAACTGCATGTGCTGCATGTGTTGAAAACCTTTCTCAGCTGATGACTTGCAGATTTGTAAAAGTATTGCAATTAGAAAAACCGTTGATGTACGCTATAGCTTATTTGAGACAACTGAATGTTTCTGTACCCAAAGTCCAGTATGATGGCAAACCTATTCCTTTTCTATTCAAAAGTCCAAGTTTTAAAATCACAACCTCAGAGTGGAGTCCTCAAATTGCTTAGTAGTGAATATTATTCACTGAAGCTGTGTTTTACAACCACATCTGCTGAACCATAAGTTTTGTCAAACTGTGGTCACTTTCTAAATCTGGCCTGTGGCCTACTTAATTTATGTCCAAAGGAATGCATGAGTATAATAATCTGAATGAGTCTCTAGTCTGTTTACGGGATTTGGTAGAACTGCTTTTTTGTTTCCACAAGATAAAAGTGAATTTTTGACAAAATTCTTACATGAAAAACAATTTGCTTAATATTTTGACTTCAATGTTACAAAATGGTTGATTGAGACATGGATCCTGTATGTCTTACTCTAATATTCAGGCTAATGAAATTTGAAATGTGAAAACATCTTTTTGATACTTTACTGAAACTGATTCTTTTACCTCAAATCAAATCTGTAAAATATAGCATGGGTTGAAATTAAATTTCCAGGCAACTAATGGGACATTATTGAAACTGAAAATATTGAAAGTTTTTTTTCTTTTTATTTATCCTCTGCTGAATGGTCATGGATTTTGCCTATCTTGCATTTGTTTACATCTATATAACTTCCAAGGTTGTTAAAATTGTAAAACATCATAAAATTAAGTTAGCAAAGAATTCTAAAGTGATTTTTTTTTGCTCCTTGAGAATAAATACACAGAAATATCTTCACAGGGACTCCATTAGTAGGGAAAGGATTTCAAAGATTTGAGAAAAGCCCAGAGGGTACAAAGAAAATAGAATTGATATTTCACTTCCAAAAGAGTTTGTATATATATATATAATCCCTCCTAGAATGAAATTTTTTTAAGTTTTCCTTGGTTCATTCTCCTCTATTTAGCCATCATTATACTCTAAAAGTTTATATTTCAAAAACATAATGTTTATGGATAACATTAAAACAACCAGTCTAGAGATGAATCAAAGGATGGAGAGAATGTTAGTGTTCCCTTTACTTTAATTTACTGAAATAATTTAAAACAAAAATTTGATGTGAATTACTCATATCATAAAATTGCAATTTAATAACAGTGGCATATATTCAGTTTGATTTAAAAAATCCCAAGAAACATTAATATAAAGTTCTTCTAAAATCAAACTTTCAAATAAGTTTATAATATATCTAATCTGAGGAAATGTGTTGTGTATACCACTATAATCAAGGCACAGCAATGCTATCACCCTAAAAATTTTCACTCATGCTGATCCTATGTAATTAACCCTACTCCCGACCAAAAGACAATTGGTCTCTTTTCTATCCCTATAATTGCTTTTTGTATGAATATTAATTTTAATTTCCCTTGGGTAAGTAACTACAAGTGGAATTATGGTATTGTAAAGTTCTTTGTTTAAATTACAAGAAACTGCTAAATTCTTTCAAAGAGGACTATTTTGCGTTCTCACTAGCAGTATATAAGAGCTCCAGTTGCTCAGCATACTTGCCAACATTTAATAATGTCAGTTTTTTTTGGTTTGTTTCTTTTTCTTTTAGCCATCTGTGTACTAGTATGTTACTACAATTCCTTAAGTTTTGATGTCCTAAACTATCCCACATTGGTTTTTTTGTTTGTTTGTTTCTTGTTTTGCTTTCTTTTGAGATAGGTTCTCACTGTGTAGCCCAGGCTGGCCTTGAACTCATGATTGTCCCATCTCAGTGTCCATGTTCAAGGGTCTTATTTAAAAACAAACAAAACAAAAACCTTGTCCTTTTACCCAGAAAATAACCTTTTTGTTGTTATTTTCTAGCATTTTTAAAACACTTAAAAGATTCCTGCTACTATTGGACGTTGTAGCCAATTGATTTTGTTGGCATGGCACTACCAGTACAGGGTAGTAGAGACAGAACAAATGAAGTGGTGGGGGCTACCCATTAGATGGACTTGTTTCTTTCACCTGACATTATTCCCAACAAAGATTCTTCAAAGTAGGACTCAATACAACTGTAAAATTGATAAAACATACTATCAAGAGGTGTGGAGTGGTGTGTGTGTGTGTGTGTATCTTGCACTAGGGCCTTCAGTGAAATGAAATTTTGGCTTTACTGTTTATTTTTTATCATGCCAATTTTTATTTTCTTTTATTTAGGAAATAGACATGGTTGTATTTTGAGTTGATTCCATTGTTGCTTCTTTTTTAAAAAAATTTGGGTTAATTCATAATTAAATCATATAAAAATAAAAAAATTGTCTTTAGATTTAGAGATCAGAGGCTTGGTGTTTTCTCTTCTAATTTTTTAACTCATGCTTGAGTTTCAATTTCTGCTTGAACAAAAATTTTCTTCAGTCCAAACCTTAGTGATGTGTTCCATGGTTACCACAGGTCTTGAGCAATTCTTCAAGATTATCTCCAATGTATTTGCTTGGTCTATTACCAGTGAGTATACATAACAAGGGTCAAGCAAATGTAGACTGCACAATAAGAAGATAATCACTGTTTAAAATCAAACTTCAGAGTGGGTCAACATGGCATAAGCTCCTGTCCAAATGATCTGTAATTTGCCTCTCCAGATATTCATCTGGGCCCTGGAGTAGTTTAAAAGGTAGTAGCTGCCAAAATTATAAGCCATTAAACAAAGGTTTGTTTTTCTTTTACGTGGCAGGAACAAAGGTACACTTCTAAGTCTGTGAAAAATACATTGGCTTTGAAATCAACCCACTTTATAACCTTTGCTTTCGGCTTACAAGGGGAGTTTTTAAAAAGAATTGTGGGGCTTTTCTTTGGTGTGTTGTTGTTCTTTTGGTTTGTTTTTTCTTTCATTGGGTGACCAGATAATTCTTGGAGGCAAAGTTGACAAAAAGAAAACTTGGAAAACCCAAAAGAGTCTTAAAAGTAGCATATATTATATTAGGATGTATTCCATCAATTGCCAGAATGTTTATTAGCATGGAGTCATCATGGAGACTGTCCCTTTTCTGAGGACCTTGTTGGGTTTTACATGGAGAATATACATCTCTTTTATTGAACCATGGGACGATTTAGCAGTCCACACATTTGCCTTTCATGGTAGATAAAAAGGGACATTGACATTTTTTGCTCAGTTTTCAATTTTATAAGGTTATCCCACTGCATTGCTTTCAGCTTCAGAGCATTCTATAGTTTCACTTTCCAGGCAACTCTAGAAGATACAGCATTTTAAGCACCAGAGGATTCAAGATACATGCACACCCAGCATCTCATGGATTCAATTAGGCACGATTGGAACCTAAAGATCCAAGTTTCTACTTAGATGTCTGTTCTCAAGGCAGAGTTCTCCCGGGGCACTGTGTCTTTTCATAATTACATTTGGTTTCTGCCAACTTCTGCTTTTGGGATTTAGAATGTCTTTTTAGACCTTCACCAGTGGAAGGACAATGCCAAGTTTTTCATTAGCATAATGGACCCATGTGTCAAAGCCAGTGAGATATCATGTTACTTATCAAGTTCCTTTGAGTAAACATGTTGGCAAAATCATTACTTTTCATACCTATTAGGTTTGTATTTTTACTTCAGGATAAAAGAGACAAAGATACTTTAAGTAATCTTTTGTTTGTTTGTTTGTTTTGAGGCAGGATCTCACTATGTAGCCCAGGTTAGCCTTGAATTTGTGATTCTCTTGCTTCAGCCTGTGAGTGCTAAAATTACAGGTGTATACCACCAAGTCCTGCTGAAGTGATCTTTTATAACCAGAATTTTTCAGTTGTTGTGGCACTATGAACATTTGGGGCTAGAAATTGTTTGTCGTAGGAGGCAATCCTGTACATTGTAAGGTATTCAGCAGAACACCTGGCCTCTGAACACCTAGATGCCAGCAGCACCCACCAAATCATGACAACAAAAAGTGACTTCAGACATTGCCAAGAGTCACTTGGAAGGAAACATCTTCCCTGCTGAGAAACATCTTTATAAGCTGCATGACAGGTGTGTATCTTCTGTCTTTTGAATTATTTATTAATAGATTGCACAGTCAAGTATTGTGTAAAGGATGGTGCTAAACATGAGGCAGTATCAGATATGATCCTTGGACTGGGGGTGTGTTCAGTGGTACAGTATGTGGTTGCATGCATGAGGTCCTGGATTTCATCTCAGCAATCACACACACACATACACACACACGGTGGCTCTGTAGCACATTGGACTTCTAGACATGATCCTTGCATGATGCTTGTCCTCATAAAATTTACAGATTAGCCTAGGATGTCCATACTTTAACTTCATTCTTAACGTCTCTTTAGCAAGAGTCCAGAACTGGGTTAAGAAGGGCAAGGACTTGTATGAATTCACACCTTGCCTTAACTCATGACCTCCCTGTTTTCCCCCAAATCTCCAAACCAGAGCACCTGTGTGGCTTCATTTGGTACTCCCAAGGGTGATCTCCCTCTTTTAAGCTCCATTAGGGCATACTTATACCTTTGATATCTGCTGCCTAACTTATAGCTACTATGTACAGTTTATTATTTTATTATTCCTGATGAGTAGC
The DNA here is from genome assembly GCA_007922755.1 of Pedetes capensis. NCBI lineage: Eukaryota > Metazoa > Chordata > Mammalia > Rodentia > Pedetidae > Pedetes > Pedetes capensis. Next base: position 37,939 of record VMDO01013189.1, on the reverse strand, counting down.
ACCTTCTTAGAATAAATGCTGCCTGGATGGATGCTTGGTGTGATTAATGTGGAGCACTTTAGTAGCCAAACTAAAGAGTTTGGAGACATTTTTAAATATGGAAATGATATGACTGATTGCTTAGTAATGTCTTCCATAATTCATTGTGCTGGAAAAATTTGGAGGAATGAAAAGATAAAGCCAAGGAGATAATAATGAAATTCTTTTATAGTCCTCCTAGGGGGTAAATATGCAGCCATGGCACCCTGGCATCTGATCCTGCCTGATTGTGGAAGCTAATCAGGGTCAGTCTGGTTAGTCCTTGGATGGGAGACTGCCTGGGAATAGCAGGGGCTTCAGGCTAGGGAGAAGGACCTGATAACCCATCCACTCCTGAAACAATCTGCCATTGAAAAACCCATGAATAGCAGAGAAGCACTAACAGCAGTGCCAGGCATGGCACAGTTTCAGGGACAGTTTTGTTCTGTTGTACATAGGGTGGCTAGGAGTCAGACCCAACTCAATGGCAGCTAACAATAAGAGGGGTCAGTAAAACACAGTAGCCAAATAGCAGTGTGAATGAGGAACAAAGGAATAAAACAAATAGCCATTTCATAGAAGTAATAAGATTCTGGAAGAAAAAGTAATCATTGTAGAATTGAACATCAAAGGACCTGAATGTTCAGAACATGGGAATCTGAAAATGTGGTTTCTCCATTAAAAACAAGTAGAAATGTGGAGATGAGTCAGGAATGTCCTGGTATTCTGAGATCATCATTCTTGGTGTAACTTTCTTCACTTGGAAGGAATATTTTCATGCATCTTTTTACTCTTACATTAAGTTCGCCAAACAACTAGGAGGTGGAATGAGTCGCTTTTGGAACAACAGTGCATGTAAAATCAATGACAATGAAGGCAACACAATACGTATAAAACAGGCCTGGATTCAGAGTTCATACATCTGGGCTCCTCGGATGATATGTGTAAAGCCTCACATGACATTATTTGCAACTTACTTCACTTCTCTACCTTTCTTTCTTTTATGTAGAAAAATCAGCTGACACACGAAGTGTTCTTAAGATGTAATATTTTTATAAATGTAAGTTATTTCAATTATCTTCTTTTTATTAGCAATCTTCAAGCAATGATATAATGTACAGAATCATCTCAACTATTGATTTTAAAGTAAATGAATATTGAGTAACTGTTATATGTAAGATACTCTTCTGGGCACTGGGGATAGAGTGGTTGATAAAGTCTTTGTCACTTTTGGAGTTTACGTTCTAGTATGGTTAATATAGTTCATGTAACTCTAAGTATGATGAAGAAAACTGAACCTTCTCTAATGGAATCGAGAGTGATCGAGGTGCTATTGTCCAACAGAGCAGTGAAACCTGAGTAGGGACTAGAAATAGAGCAGGAAGCAGGCCATACAAGTGTCCTGGAAAAGATTACCTTGTGCAAAGAAAACCTCAGTGCAAAGGTCCTAGAAGGAGGGAGGGCTTGTCCTATTAGGGAAGCATCTGAGCAGCCAGGTGGCTGAAGCAGAATGACAAGGGAAGGAGATGAAATCAAGAAGGGATAAAGCCCCCTTCATCGAGGGCCTTGTAGACCATAGAACACTTTAGGCTTTTCTTCCAAGTATGATGGGAAGACATTAGCAGGTTTTGAGCAGAGGATGACATGATCTGATTCAGAGTGGGTCAGTAGTGGTTTCCAGCCAAGGATAATTCTGCCTCCCCCCAGGAGACATTGGGCAGTGAGTGTCTGGACAGAGTTTGGTTGTCATAACTGAGAAGTGCTCCTGGCATCTTGTGCAGAGACCAGGGATACTGCTAATGCACAAGTTAGTCTCCCTTTCTCTCTCTCTTATGCAACCCCCAAACAAATAGAGAAAAGAATTTTCTCAGCCAAAATTCCATCAGCACCACTGTTGAGACCCTAGTTTATAGGACTCCTTTAACACTGTGAGGATAACAGGCTGTGGTGGGGTTGGGGAGAAGCTGGGATATCATTTGGGAATTTATGGCATTGGAACTGGGTGTCAGAGACAAGGTATCTGAAAAGTGGTCAGATTGGGGATACATTGTGAAGATCAAGCCAACAGAATTTGTCAATATATTCAGTATAAGAGGTAACTTAATAATTACCCCAAGTTTCCGGGCATGAATTACTGAGTTGAGGAACCTACAGGGAGTAGCCAATTTGGGAGGATATAAAAATTCTATTTTGAACATGTTAACATTGGAGAACTTGTTAGATATCCATCATAAATGTCAAGTGGCCATTTAGAAATTTGAATCTGGAATTAGATGCTTGGATGCAAACAAATTTGGGAGTGATAATTGCAAACAACAGAATCCACTCTAGCAAGTTTAAATAGAAAGGGGATATTATATATTTCCAAGAATCTCTGGGTAGGATAGAATAAGACATGATGCCATTCAGTCAGAAACAATGCACAAAAGGAAAGATGTAGTGAAAACACCACTGTTGCTACAATCCACTATAATGTTAGGGGCTGGACATTAGAGGTGTACTTGACATGCCTCAGAAAAAGCAAGTGTAGCAGTCTATATGCTAGATGACCCTACTTTTCCTAGTCATGACTGCATCCAAATCTTACACCTGTGCATTTTAGTAAAGGAAATTCAGTCACATGTCTCCACCCTAGCTTCATTAAAACATATGGCTTTAGCTTTACAGTCAGCGGAGTTTAGAATGAGTGTTGAATAAGTCAACTTGCTACATTTGCCTCAGAGAGACAATGATGTACACATGGTATTTGCACTTAGGTTATTGGATAAGACCACCTGAGGAAAGAAGAGGGACAATTGATGGGACAACCCCTTAAACATCCCAATACTTGAATGTACAGTAATGAGATGGAAGAGAATCAAATGGTGACGGAAGAAAAGTTGGGAAAGTAGGTATCCTAGAAACCAAACCAGGAAACTGTTCCAAGTACTAACTGATCAACTGTATTGAATGGTGCTTGAGATCAATTAAGGATAGGAAACTAACCACGGGATTTGGAAACACTGATGTCAGTCATGACCATCGCAAGAGACATTCCAGTGAAATGATTCAGATGGGTGCATGAGAGATTGGGAGAGGGTGAAGTTCAGACAATAAGAAAAAAAGAGACAGAGACATGGTCTGAGGGGGGAAATGAGACTAAGGAAAGGTCTTTTTATGCTGCTTTCTGTCACTGTGATAAAATTTCTGATAAAATCAACTTAAAGGATAAAGATTTATTTGATTTTGGCACATGATTTTAGAGGCTTCAGTTCATGGTCACTTGGGTCCATTGTTTCTAGACCTGTGGTGAGACAGAACATGGCAGAGAAGGTGTGGGAGAGCAAAACTCACCTCCTGATGGCTGGGAAGCAGAAAGAAAGGAAGGGGATACAGTCCCCATATACTCTTCAGGGGCACACCTCCCAGTGGCCTACTTCCTCATACCAGGCCTATGTTTCTACTACTTTCCAATGGTCCTTTAAATTATGAATCCATCAACAGATAATCCATTGACAAGGACAGGGCCCTGATGATCCTATGATCTTCCAAAATCCCCTTCTCTGAACAGTGCTACATTTGTACCAAACTTTTAATCCATGAGCCTTTTGGGGACATTTCATACCCAAACTACAATAGGGAAAGTTATAAAAATTAGAGCTTAAAAACGGCATAACAGAGCAATATTTTAAAATAACATCACCAAGTTGTATATTTTAAATTGTTTCTCTTTCACAGAAGTTGGCCTGTTTCCTGATCTTTGCAAATATTGTGCTTTTAAACATCTCCCCTAATCCCCTTATCATTTGGAATATCCCCATGGGAGTGTCAAGGGATTTCTGGTAATTAGCTCTGAATTTTGACAAAATCAAAGACAATCACCCTTTTTCAACTGAGGTCTCTGACCTTGTTCAAACCTCCTGAAGCACCCCTAATTTCAGCTTTATTTGCCTTTGATAAGCAAGATTCATCAGAAAGTATTACATTTAGGAAGTGGTAGAATACAAAGATCTTACCATAATCATGGGCTGGGATTTAGCTCAGTTGGTAGAGCACTGCTCTGCAGTCTCTGAGGTCCTGAGTTCAATTCCCAGCACCACAAAAATGGGAGAAGGACCTGGCAATCCACTCCCAAGGCAATCCCGAAACAGTCAGCCATTGAAAACCCTATGTGGGTCACTATGAGTCGGATACCGACTCGACGGCACCTAACAACAACAACAACCATAATCATACGTATTTCTTGATCTGCTGAAACACAGCTACTATGAAAATAGAATGATTAACTGCTCCCACTTAACACTCCCCACTCTCCCTAAAGGGAACATTTTTGAAGGATTAAGTGATTTGGTCACCTTTAACACATTTTCCTTTTCATAATATGCTCATGAGAATTCATGTACTAAACTTCCTCTAAGTCTTCCACAGAGAAGCTCTGTTTTTTCACAAACCAGTTTTAGTTGATAGCCTTATCTTGCTTATGAAGATTAGATTTATTGGTATGACACATCAGAGAAGATTTTAAAGGACAACTCTAATTTGACAATTTTAGGACTATTCATTCATTATCCTTAAACATCAAAAGGATCAGAAGTGTCGTTTGCTTTTCCTCATACATTTTAGCTATTTAGCCCTTATCTAAGGATTACAAATATTTTCTCTCATTCTGTAAGTCATCTTTTCATTTCGTTCACTTTTTTTCGCTGTGCAAAAGCTCTTTAGTTTGATGTGGTCTCATTTGCTTGTTTTTGCTTTCATGGCTTATGCTTTCGGTGTCATATCTAAAAAATCTTTGCCAGGACCAAAGCCAAGGAACTTTATCCCTATGTTTCCTAGGAGTTTTATCATTTCAGGCCTTGTTTTTAAGCTAATTATTTTCATTAAGATAAGGATCCAATTTCATTAATTTCCATGTGGATATCTAGTTGTCCCCCCAACCAGTTATTGAAAATAATATCCTTCCTTTATTGTGTATTCTTGAAACCTTTGCCAAATATTAGGTGACCATAAATGTGTAGGTTTATTTTTGGGTTTTCAATTTTGTTTTATTGGTCTATGTCTGTTTTTATGCCAGTACTATACTGTTGTGATTATTATAATTTTGTAATATATTTTGAATTAGGAAACATGATGCCTCCTTTGTTCTTTCTCAAGATTGCTTTGGCTATTTGAAACAGTTTGTTGCTCCATAAGAATTCAGGAATTTATTTTCTGTGGAAAAATACCATTTGAATTTTGGTAGAGATGGCATTGAATCTGTAGATCCCTTTGGGTGGTATAAACATTTTCACAGTATTAATTCTTCTGGTGCATGAACAGAAAATATCTTTTCCTTTTTTGTTTACAATTTCTTTCATTGATGTTTTACAGTTCTCAGTGTATAGATCTTTCACTTCTTTGGTTCAATTTATTTCTAAGTATTGATAGAATTATGGATGGGATTGTTTTCTTCCATTTTTTCCCTTTGCAGTGCTGGGGATCAAACCCAGAGCCTTGTATATGCTAAGCATGTTCTGTATCACTGAGACACATCACTAGCCCTGCTTTATTTTGTTTTCAGATAGTGTTTAGAAATGCAATAGGTATTTGTACATTGATTTTGTGTCCAGATACTTTACTGAAGTTATTAGTTCTAATAACTTTTGAGTGGACTCTTTAGGGTTTTCTACAAATAAGAGCATGTTATCTATAAATAAAGACAATTTTACTTTTTCCTTTGTGATTTTGTTGCTTTTCCTTCCGTTCTCCCATTCTTCCCTCCTTTCCTTCATTTCCTTCCTTCCTTGATTCCTTCCTTCCTTGTCTCCTTCCTGCTTTCTTGACTTCCTTCATCCCTCTTCTCTTGTCTAACTATTCTGGCTAGGACCTCTAGTACTATGTTCAATAGATGTGGGAAGAGTGGTCACTTTCCCATGATTGTATATGATGTTAGCTGTGGTCTTATCATATTTGGCTTTTATTATTGAGGTACAGCCTTCTATACTCAGTTTGTCAACAGTTTTTATTTTGAATGCATGTTGAATTTTGTTAAATGCTTTTCTGCCTCTATTGAAATATTTCTTATATGTTTATCCTTTATTCTATTAATATGTTGTACCACATTTGTTGATTTGCATATGTTGAGTCCTCATTGCATCTTAGAGGCAAATCCTACTTGATCCTGGTATATGGTCCTGTTAATATGCTGTTGCTAGTATTTTATGTGTATTTCCAATCCTTTTACGTTTGTTGAAGATTATCTTATGGTCCAGAATAATGTATATGTGTTCACTGCACTCATTTACATTTTATATCATATGAAGTACATGACTAGACAATATTCCTAAAATCTGAAAAAGCATGAATTCTAAAACAAACATGGTTCCAGAGATTTGGGATGAGAAATTCTTGGTTATATTACCATTCTTGTGATCTAGAATATGTTTATGTTGTTTTTAGGTTATCACTGACATGAAAACACATAAATTTAAATTTTTCACTGGAGAACTTGCAGTCTGTAATGAATATTTCCATAAACCATAGAGTCCATGGTTCCCAGCTAAGAAATTTAGTAATGAATTTAAAATATAGTAGTGTTGAGGTTTTCTTGGCTCTTGCTGCTTTTCTCAGCAAAGATCTCCTTTGAAATGCTAAACTATCTGACAAGCAAGTTTGGTTGGCACTTTTGCTTGGATATTTTCTTGGATATGATCAGAATTGTCAAAGATAATTTTACTGCTTTTCTTGATGATTACCAAAGATCCAAGGAATTCAGAGGAAATAAGAAATAGGAACAGTTGTAGCAAATATCCACCCCATTCTAGATCAGAGCTATCTTTTTTATTGTGAGCCTATAATTGTCTATTGGAACTAAGAAAATTTCTTATTGAATCCAATAAAGTGACCAGGCTTTTTTTTTTTTTTTTTTTTTGTGGTACTACGGGTTGAACTCAGGGCCTCGCGCTTGCATGCTATGCAAGTGCTGGACCACTGAGCTGCACCCCCAGCCCTCTTTTTTTCTTTACTTTTTGAGACAGGGTCTCACTAAGTTACGCAGACTTCCTCTGGTCTTGAACTTGGGATCCTCCTGGCTCCGCCTCCCAAGCAGCTGGGATTACAGGCCTGCGCTACCACGCCCAACTTAAAGTGACCAGTTTTAAAAGATCTTACTGACACTATTGCGAAATTTGTGGTAGCAAACCAGAGGCAAAGAATACATTTACGTGTCCTTATAATTGCAAACCTTAGCCTAGACTTAAATAATACCAATCTTTAAAAAAATATTGTTTAGTAGAAATGATTAATCAAGGGCTTCTCTGTGGCACTGGATGAGAATAGCCTGAAGACTGGCAAATAGGAGTTAAATTAATAAATTCTGTAGACACTGTGGAGGTCAGCCAAACCTTTGCTCAGGAGAAAAACAGCACAAAGAGAAAACAGACAAAACTATAACATGATCTCCACTTTTTTTAAACTACAACAGTTTGGGGAACCAAGAGACTCATGGGAAACTGACTAGACATACAGGTTGATGGCACAGGTATACATTTTCCCACTCCTGGTTTCCTAGGAACTAAGACTCTCACCTTGTTTCAACAACATTATAGAAAAACTCACATGTTAATGAGGAGGACCGTAATTGGCAGTGGGGCAGTAGATCATTTGATTGGTTCCATCTTGACAAAGTTCTGACTAATAGGTTGGCCTCAATATCATCGTGAAGGAGAATATTATAAGTTACATTTAACTGAGGACTGATGATATGTTGCTTCCCCTCTGGACTCTGTGTGGACTTCATGTTAAATACTCAAAGTGATGTGGTTCTGCATTGAAGTTCGGTTACATAATCTGCTTTGAATTCCTGCTCACAAAAAAAAAAAAAAAAAAAAACATTTGGGAAGCTAAACCCAGGACTGGTAATTGATGGGTACCCCATTTCCTGAGGCTTTGTGCAGCAAAGAGGGTGGCTGTCAGAGCCTCTTATTATTGCGATGTCCCCTCCACAGGCAGGGGAGAAGGTATGGCAAACAAAGTCAACAGACTCTGCACAGCATTCTTAACTGGGCACTCATTTTTCACGTATATTTCATCTAGATTTTTGAAAAAACAACTAAATCAGAGCTTTCCAAAAATAAGTTACTAAAATAAGTTACTAAACCCAACCCTTTGGGATATGACTTAAAAATTCCTGTTCTGATTCGCCACCTATTTAAAACTTAGGAAACATGCTTGCTGGTCTGCCTCAGTCTCCTCCTTATATGGAATAAATGTCTGAAGCAGAATGGAAGTTTGGTTAAGTAAATGGCAGGTATGCATAGCATGCTTTGAAGAGGGGAAAAAAGGCCAAGCCAGTGCTGCAGCCAGTCATGGGTAGAATTCTTAAGCCTCATGAGAAATCAAGCTGTGCAGATTCTACTCTATATTGATGACTCTTGGTTGCACTAAGTGGCCACTTGCAGTGAAAGCAAAGATCAACTTCCCAAATTGAGTTGTGCACCTGAATGCTCTGGAAAGCACTCAGTTAATTTTCCTTCAAAAACCCACAGCCTGCTGGCCAGGTAAAAGAACAGAACATATGGTCTTTATTTAGTTCTCTTGTCCTCATCACCAGTGAAGAGTGAAGATCTCTTGGCTCTCTCCAACGCTTTCCTTTAATCTTACTTTATTTGCTAAGAGCTAATAAAAAATCTGAAGTGCTTAACTCTCAAGTGTTGCTTTTATTCTGGACATTGATATTTGATTTGTTCCCTGGATTAAATCCCCTTCCCATTTCTCCCATGAAATATGCCATTGTGAACAAATGCTGTGTGCATTCTCCTTTCTTGAATACATTTTTCAGCTTCTAAAAGCTAATGCCCTTTTCCACTATTATTTAAAATCACTGTTATTTAAACTAAAATTATATTGGGTTTGCCAAAGTGAAATTATTTAATTACAAAACTAATAATTTGCAAACAATTTTGTAAAAAAGGGAAAAAATCACTTATCATCTTGCTGCCCAATTACAATAACTCTTGATTTATTCTCTTAAAATGTGTTGCGTTTTCCACACTGATAAAGTGTGCATAGAGGTCTAATCTAAATGTGTTTCATCCCACATTATCCTATCAGGATGATTCCATGTTCACCAAGTCAGGTTTGTAATTTTAGGTTACATGTTCAATTGAGTGGCATTGCCTCCATTTACTTAACAATCCTGCTATCATAGAGACATTTATGCTGATAATATCTCCCTTTAAGGCTGTGCTGACACTGAGTAGAACTTTGTAAAACAATCAAACTTATATAAAATTAATATGTAAAGGCTAATGAGAGCTTTTGGCTATGAAAATGACAAGTTAAGAAGACTTATCATATAACCACAAGACATACAACTGCAAATTAGGGAGGTGAGCATAGATAGGACTGGAGTATCAGTATTCAAGAAAATCTTACTAATATAATTATCCATACTCAGGGAGTTAATTTGCTGCCATATCTTTTCTGTAATTTATCCTTGAAAATGTGATTCTTGATTTATCTAACTCCTAGGTCAAACTATATCAAAATCTTCAATAATTTTACAAAGTAAATATTTATTTCCTAATCAATTACATAATGAGTAGACCTTTAAATATATTCCCACATTCTAACATTCACACAGTCTAATATTTTATTTGGAGTTTTCTAAAACTTGACTTTCTAAGATACAAAAAGAAAACCTCAAATCTCAACATCCCTAGCTGGTCTTCTTTCCTGAACTTTCAGAGGCTTGTTATGCTTGTTTTAGGTGTAATATCCTGGGGTTTTAATAGGACTTAGCTGGAAAAATAGGGGAATGTATGCCTACTCCATCTTCCTGGAAGCAAAGGCTACATATTTTAATGTTTGTCAGACTTTTCTTATAAATTACTTTTAAGTGGGCAGAACTTCAATAATGATGTTTATCAATAATTTTACTTTGTTTCTAATATTAAATTTCTTTGTTTGTTCTTGAATTTTGGCCTGCCTGTGTTCCTAGTATTAGATTTCTTCATTTGGTTTTCAATTTTGGTTTGCAAGCTCATTTTGAGAATAAGATCTTGTGCACATTCTCTCTCTCCCCCTCCCCCTGTCTCTCATGATCACACTTGGCTTTCTACTAACTTTTTCTTTCTTGAAACACTTGCTTTAACCTAAAACCAGGTTTAAAATGTGTTCCAGGGGCTTTCTGTTATTAGTGAGCTAGAATTATCAAACCTGGGGCCCAAGCCATTGGATGATTTGGCTGATTTTTAGTTAATCAAGTGGTGGTCGAGATTTCAGCCTACTTTCATTAGTAGGGGAAGAAGAGGCCCTGCTTCAGCCTTGGCTTTATATATCAAGTGGAGATGGAGAAGAGGGTAAGTTAGATTCCCTTACTTTGCAGAAGCCCCACTCTCTGCTATTCAGATTCCAAGGGGCTGCCAACTTCACCTTTGCCTACCGTTTTGCCTTTCTCTCATATTCTGGATCACAGATGTATTTATTCTTGTCATGTGCTCTTCTCATCTTTTTGATCTTTTATTGATTTATGTTGATAGTAGAAATCATACAATAGACCATGAACTTTCTGGGGCACCTTAATGAGAATATCTAAACTTTAATAAACATCTTTTGGAAACACTTGGAGGAAATAGTTTCTATAAGAAAACAAGTTGTAAAATCTTTAATTAGCTCAGATTAAGTTAATTTCATAATAGAACCAATTTTTAAGGTAAGGTCATCTATTCAGTAGCCATTCTTCTCTTTCCTATTAACCTGAGAATTCCCTTCTCTTTCCTGGGTTGTATCTCCTGTTCCAAACGCTCACCTCTTTTTTGGTTTACTATAGTATGGCCCTGGGCTGGGATTTAGCTCAGTTGGTAGAGAGCTGTGCTGCAGTCTTTGAGGTCCTGAGTTCAATCCCAGCACTGCAAAAATGGGAGAAGGACCTGGCAATCCACTCCTAAGGCAATCCCGAAACAATCTGCCATTGAAAACCCTATGAGGGTCGCTATGAGTCGGATACCGACTCTATGGCACCTAACGACAACAACAACATAGGAAATTCCTATAGCCTGGGCCACACTAAGGAAAAATATACAAGAGGTAAAAACAAATCTTTGGTTTACTCCCATTCTTAGTGAGTAGGTTGGCTGATACGGGAATCAAAGTTGGAAATTGTTTTTCCCTACAATTTTTGGAAGTCATTGCTGTTTCTTCCAGATACCTGAGTCACTAAGTGCAAGATTGTTTTATTCCTCATCTTTCACATGGGACTTTTTTCTCCTTGGAATATTTTAAAGGTGTTTTTCCAATCATTTACATTCTGCAATTTCACAATCATACACCATGATATGTTATTTTTATTCTTTGAATTATGTCTGGGGATCTATGTACTTGAGTTCTGGAGATCTTTCTTGAATTATGTGTCAGAAACAACCAAACTCCCACTGGAGTTTTGTTTTTCTCCTCCTAGAGCCCATTCTCCCAGCCCCTACCCTTTCCATCCAGTTAGGCCAGATGACAAGTTGTCACAAATGAGATGGGAGTAGTGATGTGCATTACTCTGTGCTAAGGGAGTGAGGAAATAGGCAAGTTACTCTACCTTCTTTCTCCCCATTTGCTAGGTGGATGCAGTCAATGTCAAGGTGCTGGTATGGAAGAACCATAGCTAGAAGGATTATGGGTCCCTTAGTCATCATGAGAAGCAAAGCAGCGTGGTGGCCAGTAACCATGAGCATCCTCCCTTATGTGAGTGAAAAAAGTGAATTGTTAATCCACTGATGTTTAAAGGTTTGTTTGTTATAGTGGCCAGTGTTCTGATTGATATACCATATTTCTGTGAAATATTCTCCCAGCTGTTTTCCCTATTTTCAAATTTCTCTGATGTTGACCAGTGAGTTAGTAACCTTTCCAGATTAATCTTCTAATTTCTGTTCTTTTCTCACATGATATTCATCTGTTTTTTTCACTTCCACGAAGATTGCTTTGAAAATTTCTTCCATCCACTGTTTTAACAATGGAGGAAAGTGTAGGCGGGGAAGGATTTATCTTTTACTTAATTTCTAAGAGTATTTTCTTGGCTTCTTCCTTCTTATAGTTCATAGTTCTTTAACTCAATATTTTCCTTATTTTTTTGCTTTTTGTGCCATATATCTCCCCTTTACTTTGTGTGTTGGAAGCTATGGCCCAATTTTGTATGATCCAGGGCCATTGCACTTGCTTAGACTGGAGCAGCAGAAATCTGATGTAGAGGGAGGATGGATCTTAGCAAGAAAAGTTAGCTTCCTGTAGGACAGTTGGATGGATTCTCCCCTTGGTCCTGATTTTCTGGCCAGCAGGGAAAGTCCAGGATCTGGTTGTGGGTGGATAGTGAGGTTTCTATTATTTCTCATGTATACTTGCATTTTACTCTCCCCTACATCTCACGATGTGTCAGGAGTTACCCCATTATTGAGCCTCTCTAGTTCAATATATGCAGGGTATAAGACTCCTAGTTTTATGACAAGGACTGGGGAGGAATAATTACTGGATTAAGAAAATCCATGGCTGAGTTGTGGAAGCTGACCAGTTTTAGGCAATTGGAATGGTCTACACTCCTAGGGTTTTGCATATCAATTTAGGTATTAGTGGTTCCTTTGGCCAAGACATGGGCAACTCTGGAGAGAAAGTAAGTGGGATTTGGTTTGGGATTCCATGTAACTGGCCTACCTGGGGTTTTCCTGAGAAAGAGCCTGAGACAATGACTTCAGTGGAGTTTTGTGAGGTGATACTTGGAAATAGAAGTCAGTGAATGAGGACAATGAAACTGAGAAGAGGAAAAAGACATGAGAAAGTGATTAACTGAGTTGACAAATAGTGTGGGCAAATTGGGGTTAAGCTCGGTCAGGACCATCTGATGAACTAGTCAAATAGAAATACATGTTAACCTAAGAATGAGGAGAAAAACTCATATCATATAAAGTTCTATCAGGAATTTAAGCCATAAGAAATAAAGTTGCATTTTGGTTGCACCATTGGGTTTCCTTATTTGATCTACATGTATCCCTCCCCTCACCTGAAGACCATGTTTGCCAAAATAGGAAAGGCAATAAAGGCTATGGCAGACAAAAAAATTTGCTTAAGGCTACAGTAATGACTCCAGACTTCTTACCAGCACACACAAGGCTCAGTGTGGTCCTGAGCCCTCTTAGCCCTCCTAATCCTTAGATTCTGCAATCCAGCCACATAGGCAATTCCAACACTTCTGGCAAAACACAGTGAAGTAGTTCCTCCTCAAGCCTCTATGTTATTGTACTTTTTCTACTTTTCCATCTTCTTCCTCCTCTTTTATCCTTACCCAAATACTTAATAGTCACTAAATCTCAACCTAAATGTGGCCTTCTTTAGGAAAACTGAAGCACTCAAGTTTATAGCGTATGTCCTTCTGGGACTGACATTACTCCCTGTGCACCATCCTTTGAAACACCTTATCACTACTTTACTTGTTCACTTGCCTGTGTGCCCCCTGACCGTACTTACTACCAAAGTATCTGTAAGACATGGGCTGCCAGGTTCATGTCTGCATCTCCAGAAGCTAGTACTGTTTCTGACATACAGTGAGAATTGGTTGAATGAATTAATTTGTATGCATATCTTTTGGGCTCCTTTTTGTTGAACCACATCACTGGCTTGGTTAGGATGTCCGATTGGTATATTATTATCTATTGATTTTGGACTGTCGACATCCTTAGTTATCACTATATCCTCATTTAATATTAAGATTTTGGGAATCAAATTTGCCACTACATTTCATGCATCGAATATCTGTTGTACCTTGAGGTTTTTTCCTTTAGGTATGGTTGTAAACAATTCATACAAAACTTGTATCGACAAGACATTATATCTAGCAATCTGTTCTTAGAATGTCAAAAAAGGCAGCAATAGCATTTTACAATTGGTTTGTTAACAGGAGTTAACCCATTGTTAGAACATACATCTTTGACATTTACAATCTTGTCCATCCCACCATTCAGCTCCTTTGACTTACATTTGAGTTTGTTTTACATTTATTATCAAAAATGTTATTCTCAATAATATCCTTTAAACAATTAGTCGATTGATACTTTTGTTTGCACAAAATAGATTCTAACAGATGGATATTCTTCCTTTAACATAGGTGGTGTGTCAGATTCTGTTGGTTTTGATTTTGTTACTTAAATATTCCAAACTTCCCAAATTATGACTAGAACCTTTATTATTTGTTGAGGCACCAGTTTTGAATTTTAGTCCTGCCTCCACATGCACAGTCCAGTGCATCTGGAGCTTGTCCCTCTCTTTGCAGCTTTTCCTTGTTCTTGTCCTTATTTGTATTCTCTGGAGGTCTCCGTTCTATCTCCCTCTGGTCTTTCTCTTTCCTGGTCCTTGTTCTTACTCTGGTCCTCTAAAGGTCTTTGTTTCTCTGGGCTTGGTCTCTATTTTTTCATGTAGCCTTTCTTCATCCTTCCTTTGTTGCTAGGCTAGAAGGCACCCTGCCTTCAGTAAAGGCTTATGGAGGGGTGTGCCATCCTTATGGTAGCTGGACCAGCACATTTTCTCAGTGTGGCCCGTGGCATGGACCGCGAGGCCTATTATTCTCCTCAGGCTGTTCCTCCCTCCTCTCTGTTCTGGGCCCTTCCTGCCTTCTAAGGCAGTCCTGCCACCAATGCCCCTTCCCCCCAACAGTTGTTGCATTTGCCGGGTCTTCTATCTCTAGATTTCTCCCCAGTTGTGGTAAAAGCCTTAGCAATGCTGTCTGCAACTTGGTCCATGAAGGCTTTGGCCATGACTGTGGCTGTTTGAGCCATGGAACCGACGTCCTGTGTGGCCACAATCCAGTCCTCCAGGGTCCCGTTCTTTAGGCCCTGGCAGGCTTGCCTACAGTCACTAGACATGCCATCCCAAGTGCTTAAGCAATTCCACTTTTGCACCCTCATGAATGACTAAGTTCTAGGCTCTCGTTGACCCTGTCAAAGTCCACAAACAGTTCGTTTTGCTTCTGTCTGAGTGACACTAAACTTGGCATCACCCCTTCTCTTGGTAATCTGTCCCATGCTCTCTGGGCACAGATCCTTACTTGGTCAAATGATTGCGCCGGTCCTATTGCTTTCCTTGTAACCACCGATTAGATAGATCCTTCTAACAAGCAGTCTGCTCCAATATCTACCTCCACCCGGGTGTCTCTGTTTGCATTCGTCTGGGTACAGGGCTTCCCACTGGATGAAAGTGGGCCCTGGAAGGACTGCCCTCATCAGGCCTCTCCAATCCTGTGGGGTGTTGACCCTAGTGGCCAGGCTGTTAAGGAGTGTCTTCGTCCATGGGGAGTGTGGCCTGTCCTCCCTAACAGCTGCCTGTAGGTCCTTCAAGTCCTTGGACTCATGGGTACCACATTTGTGGGTGCCCCAGTGGTGGTATTACGTTGACAGGGTACACTTGTGGCCCATAACTGCCTACACCTATAGGCTGCCCTGTCCAAGGTCCTGTGCTTGCCAGGGCAAGTTGACCTAGCCTGGGTAGAGCCCGCCCCTCAGGTGCACTTCCTGGGGGTGTGCTTCCGCCGGAAGCTCCTCCCTTGTCCTGAGCATTTCTGGGGGAAGCCCCACCTCTCTGTGTCCAACCTCCATCCTACACCCCTCCCCTTGAGGGCCAAGGCTTTCAGGCTTTTCCATTGCTCCTCTGAGATTTTACTTTTGCTGCTTCCCATGGCTACCTTTCTTCTTTAACTCATGGGAGGTATACTATGCTTCACAGTTTTTCCCTTTTTTCCTTGTTTCCTTCCCAAAGACGGGACTTTACATTTCTTTCTGGCCTCCCTTTTTCTGAGCCTCCCTTCCAAACTCGGTTTGGCCTTCCCCCAAACCTCCTGAGCCCTTTGGCTCTCTTTCCATGACAGGCCCTTTTCCTGCCTTTCCTCCGGAGCTCCTGGCTCCTTTTCCTTGCGGCAGGCTCCTTTCCTGCCCTTCCTAGGTGCCCTTTGGCCCCTTCACATGCCTTTTATCTGGCCCTTTCTCACAGAGGCTCTTGGCCTCCTTTTTCCATTAGGCTTTGGTCTTGCCAAGCCACCTTTCACCTTTCTATATCTTCCTGTTGCCAGGAGGTTCCGTTCTTTATGGATCTCCTGCCACTCTGGGTACACGCCTTCTCTACAGGCCCACACAGACTGGTCCCCACACTTAGGGTCCCTGCCTAGGGCTATGCGCACCTACTCCTGACCACAAGACACTCACTTCTGCCACTGCAGACGGACCCGTTGGCCTTCCATCTGTTGCTCATGGTCCCCGTTTGTCATCCTCACGGCCTCCCGTCCAGTGTTCCATCTGGTTCTCTGTGAAGCACGGCTGCTTCTGCTCCTTCCTCCAAGGACCCTTCTCGGGAGAGAGCTTTCTGCTTTTCCTTCTCATTCCCTGTTTGGGATGGGGATTCCTCCTCCCTTTGGGGTCCCTTCTTGGGATGAGGGTCTTTATCCACACCCCGTGTGGGTCCCTACTCTCAGGACTCCCACAGTGTTTTGTGGGGTCCCTGTTCAGGCACCACACCTATGTGGGGTGCACACCTCCCGGTCCAGCCCGGATGTTTGGACAGGAGGGGCTGCCTTGCACACAGATATCTTAATCACAAGTCACTTGGGACCCTCAGGTGAGGGGCGTGGACTCCTGCGGCCCTCAGGAACATCGCAAGAGAAGGGGAGAAAGGAAAAAGCCTTGGGCGCTTTTGCCTTATAGGGACCAAATGTTGTTGTTGTTGTTGTTGTTAGGTGCCATCCAGTCGGTATCCGACTCATAGTGACCCTGCATACAACAGGTGAAACACTATTGTCAGTGCTTCTCTGCTGTTCATAGGGTTATCCAGGGCAGATTGATTTTTGGGAGTGGGTTGCCGGGTCCATCTCCCAAGCCTACAGCACCTGGTGTTCCCAGGCGGTCTCTCATCCAAGGACTAACCAGGGCTGGCCCTGCTTAGCTTCTGAGATCTGATGGGATCGGATGCCACAGGGCTATGGCTGCAGGCCATAGGGACCAAAAGCAGCTCTTTATTGTCTCTTTCTTTCTCTCTGCCCTGACATGGGCAGAGAGAAACCCAAACGAGTATCAGTTCTTTCTGCTGCCTCGGGCTGGGGGTGGTGGGGAACTGTGGCTCTTCTGCCTCTGATGCTGGGACCGGAGACTGTCCTCAACTTCTGTCCCTAGGTGCCAGGCAAAGGGACTGTCCTTAGCTTGCTTGTAGTCTTGAGAGTGCCATCTAGTTGTCCTGGTCTCAGTGGTCATGAGGAGAGATGCTTCTGTGTTGCTGGTCGAATCCAGAGAGAGCTCTTTCTTCCTCAGTGGTCAGACAGAGAGAGTTCCCAGCAGGAAGCATCAGTTACCACAGCCCTCACCAGTAACCACACCACCAGCTCCACCAACTCTCTCCAGCTTCTTCACCACCAGCCACCAGCTCTTCTGCTTCCTGCTTCCTCACATGCAGAGCGAGCTTAGTTTATGTAGTCCTTGGGTAACTAACTGCCTTAACTGCCTCAAGATAACAATCAGATGGGGGCGGGATGGGCTAGGACGGGCTAGTTGCAACCAATTTAGGAGTGACATTCAAATAAAGAGTGAAACCAGATGTCACTCCTTTGGTAATCAAGGGTAGATCCTTGATTATCAATCAGGGGGCAAGATGAGGGTTGAATAATTCCCTACACATATCTGCATAAAACATGTGACAAATGTACACAAATTCAGCAGCAGATGTTTAAAAATCAGATTTATGGAAAAGAACAAAATGGTCAGATATTTGAACTATTCCCCTACAATTAGGAGTTATGGTGATTATACAACATGTATCCCTTAAGAGAGTATATCTCAGAGTGTGGTCCCTGAACGAGCAGCACCACCTGAAGGCTTGTTAGTAATGCAGATTACCAATATGGCACCCAAATCCACCTCCAAATTCAGAAACTCTCCTGGAGGGGCCTAGCATCTGTGTTTCACAAGCACTCCAGGGCATGATCAAGTTTGAGAGCCTCTGCTCTAATATTTGAAATGACCCTTCCTTCAAAGTGCTTAAGTCATCTTTGAGAGGAGATGGGGTATCTATTAAACATCCCAGAAAGTTGACATCCACATGATCTCCCTCTCCTTGATGTCATTCAAGTTAATCATCCAAAGTAAAGACTATCCAACATAGTCCATCACAAGAGGACTCAGCTGGAAAGGATTACAACTGAACACTACTGTCAACATCTACAAATGGTCTCCAGGTGTGTGCATCTGGTCTGCCTGGCTAGGAAATCACAGGATTACTTGCTTCATTTAGTTCTACATTTTAACATTCTGACATTCTAAACTGCATGACTGGACTTTTAATCAGATGGGCTGATTTCTGTACCTATCTTGGCACAATGT
Organism: Pedetes capensis; assembly: GCA_007922755.1. Lineage (NCBI taxonomy): Eukaryota > Metazoa > Chordata > Mammalia > Rodentia > Pedetidae > Pedetes > Pedetes capensis. The sequence goes on along the minus strand of VMDO01013189.1, from coordinate 19,577 downwards.
ACTTTGTGATAGACTTGAATTAGCAGAGGTGTTAAAACCCAGGTTTGGCCAAGGGGAGAGGCCAAACCATACAGGACCTGAGATCAAAGTCTCTGGGTAGACCAGGACAGTGAAGAGCCATGTAGAAATCATTCAGAACCTTCAATGAGTATTTGCTATCCCTTCACCCATGGCAGTGGTATATTCTTAAATCCCTATCAAGTTCAAGGAGAAAGGAAGTCTTGGATCCTGATTCAGATTCCATTTTGCCCAATAGGGTTACCAACAGGACTAATGGAACAGACATAAGACATAGGAACAAAATAAGTATTTTGAAACAGTAAAACAACAAAAACAAAGCAAAGGAAAACAAAGCAAAACCCAAGAAGAGCCCAGAAAATGAAATAAAAAGAGTGAAACCTTGTCAGTTCAAGTTGATGAAAAATAAAGACTAAATAACAAACAAAAAATGCCAGACACTATGTAAAGGAAGAAAAAAAAAAGAAGAGTAAAAAGTGCCCACCATTTAGGTCCCAAAGGCTGTCTACTTGTCCTCTGAAGCAGCCCTGTCCAATAAGGAAGCTGCCAGCCACATGAGGCTATTGAAATAAAAATGAATTAAAATTTTAAAAAATCAAAATTTCAGTGCCTAAGTCACATACACCACATTTCAATTGCTTAATGGCCACATACAGCTACTATATTGAATAGCACAGATTAGAACATTTTCATCATTGTAGAAAGTTCTAGTGGATGGTGCTGCTCTAAGATCAAACTTGTACTTTTCTCTACCCTTCTAGGGATATGAAAATTCATATAATATGGACAATCAAAAGGTTAATGGGTTGTTGTTGTTGTTGTTGTTATTGTTGTTGTTGTTGTTGTTAGGTGCCGCCAAGTTGGTATCCGACTCATAGCGACCCTGATAGGGTTTTCAATGGCTGACTGTTTCAGGATTGCCTTAGGAGTGGATTGCCAGGTCCTTCTCCCATAAGGTTAATGGGTAGGGATGCAAATAATATTTTTCTTGTTCATGAATTAGAATCTCCCCTGAAATTTGATACAGATATGGCCTGATTTATTTATCTTCACATCTCTCAATCATCCATTCAATATAATTCAGTGTGACAATTGTTAAGTTGGCTGCCTGCTCTGGAAAGATACTGCTATGGGCACCACTTGAAGAGTAAAGATGCATAGAATGTAGTCTGTAGTCTTCAGGAAACTAATTGACAGAGCCTGGTCCTGTAAGACCAGACACAATGATAATATGAAATAAGTAAAATAGGTATATGTTACCAGTGTTGCTGTGTATGTAATTGCCTTGCTTAAAGTACAAATGTTCCAGCCCCATGCCCAGACAGGCATATCTGTTGGCTCTGGAAGAAGCTTCTAGCATCAGCCAAGTACCTCCTTCACAGAGGCAGGTATCTACAAGATGGCTGTTGGGTATAAGGAGACAGAGCAGTATGGATGAATGAACATTGGTGTGGAGGTCAAGAGAAGGAGGGTTGATTACAAGTTCTGCCACAAACATTTGTGCATTGTTGATCAAACCACTTTGGCCACTTAGTGACTCTTGTCACTCTTTATTTTGGAATCTCCAAGTGCCAAAACAGTTGTTGTTGTTAGGTACTGTGGAGTCATGTCTGACTCATAGCGACCCTCATAGGGTTTTCAATGGCTGGTTGTTTCCGGATTGTCTCAGGAGTCGATTGCCACATCCTTCCATTTATCAAACCCAGGTCCTCACAGAGCATGGAGCAGGACTCTACCAACTGAGCCAAACCCTAGTCCTCAAGTGCCAAAAGAATAATTTAAATCCACGAGTAGGAAAATAAACTCAAGAGTTGCTGACATTTCAATGGAATTAACAGTGAAACCAAGTCTAAAGTAATCAGAACTATTCAAGGCCTTACACTAAATTAGAAGATAATATAGAGAATCCTTTGGAGACAGATGAGTCATCTATTATATTTTTTAAGCCATTAATTAACATAAATGGATCAGTGACCATTAAGGGAAGAACATACTTTTTACAGATAAAATAATTTTTAAATATAGAATAACATTTCTGGGGATACAATATATAAAACTGACAGTAACTGACAAAATTTGCTTCAAAATGCTGCATGTACTAGATGACAAAAACATTAAAAGTCTGAACTAGTGAGTAATTTTCTGAGCACACACAAGTCAATAGTTATCTTCTAGATAATTCCTTGGCAAATGGCTAATTATCTTGGGTCAGTGGGAGAGACACCCTTCCTGGTTGGGTAAAACCAGAAAAATCAATATTTTGTTTGCAGCTGACTTCAATAACACTGTAGCCTAAAAAGCACTTAAGTATTAAATTTTTAACTTCTCCATCTTCGCCCTGGATTTCTTGGTATCCCTCTATTCCAGAATAGCGCAAGCCTTTCCTACCTTCTTTCCTTCTTATTTTTCTTTCTTTTTATTTTTTCCTTATTTATTTTAAGATTGGAAGGGCACTCTTTTTCTTTACTGGGTAAATCACATAAGAACAAGAATCACGTAAGAACAAGAACCAACAAGAATGTTGGTTCACTCAAGGCTGTCCTAATTTCCTTTTTTCAAACATATCCCATCACCACCACCAGAATACTTCTCTAATGACAAACAATTTCCTGCTGTACTAGATTCCAAAACATTAATCCTTGTGAAGGGCCATGCAAATGTTAGATTTGTAAGTTGTATGTAGTTTTCAAAGGAATTTTTATTGAGTTCTATTGGATATGCAGGCTAAAATGCCATTTCTGTCTTTTATTACACACTAAAAGTCTGTGTTTCAACTAACTCAGCAAAGAAAAATTTAGATGCAACACATAGCAGATGGGAGTCAAGAACAATATGTAAGAGCATACCAGTTGTACACTGCACAATTACAGGAAAAGACATTCACAAAATCTTTGATGTGTATAGTGTCTCATATAGTTGTATTGCTCAACTGTTCATGACAACCTTAACAGGAAGTTTTCTACATAATCATTATAGATTATTTGTTCATGGAATTAAGTATTTTTTGGGTACTGATAAGAAGTCAGTCTTTGTACTAGATCATGGTGAATTATACTGATGAAGTTTTTGTTCTCATGGGGTTAATACTGCACTATTGTTGTTGTTAGGTGCCATTGAGTTGGATCTGATTCATAGGGACCCTAAGTACAGCAGGATGAAACACTATCCAACGCTGTGCTGTGCACACGATCCTTTTATGTTTGAGCCTATTGTTGCAGCCACTATGTTTCTTCTCATTTTAAGTCATGCCACATCAGGAACTGGAGGTCCCAAGGGGCTTTACTCCATTGGCATCATTAAGGTAGACTCTACTTTGAGGAGGCAACTCTCCCCCAGTCATTTCTTGAAAGTTTTCCAGCCTGAGGGGCTCGTTTTATGGCACTATATTTGACAGTGTTTCTCTGCTGTTTGTAGGGTTGTCAATGGCTAATTGTTTCGACAGTGGGCTGCCAGGTCCTTCTCCCTAGTCTGTCTTAGTCTGGAAGCTCAGATGAAACCTGTTCACCATGGGTAGCCCTGCTGTTGTCTGAAATACTGGTGGTATAGCTTTCAGCGTCACAGCAACATGCAAGCCCCCACAGCTCGACAAGCTGACAGACACATGGGGGAATACTGCATTAGGAAAGTAAAAAAAGGTAAGTCAACATTCATGATTAAAGCATGATAAGTACAAGAGCACAAGAAATACAGGGTGCCATGGAGCAGAGCAGGGAGCCCATTTAGGAAGGAGGCAGGGGAGATTCCCAAAGGAATTACTGATTATTTTGAGATCTTAGGGATAGACAGGAATTAGACAGTCCAAGTGAGTGATTTGGTTGGTGTGAGGAGGAGGCCTAGAGGAAGGTGAGGGGAGAACGTTCCAGGAAGAATATTGTGCATGACAAGGACTGAATGATGGTGGTACACTGAGTCATTTTGTGGGAGCTCAGTGTGCTTGTTTCAGTGCTCATGGCAGAGCCAAGCCTTGGGTGATGCTTGAAGAAGCCATCATCTTTATGTAGCCACATGGACAACTGTAATTTGCACCTGCTTCATGGCACTTGTCTCTAATCTTATGCTTTGTTGCGAAGTTATGGGAGTACTTTACACTCCACTCTCCTGTGCAAGCCCATGGAGACCAGAGCATGTGTTAAGCCGGGTGCAGTAGTGTACACCTGTAAGCCCATCAACTCAGGAGGCAGAGGCAAGAGGATAGTGAGTTCAAGGCCAAGAGGAAGCCTGTAAAATTTAGCCAGACTTTGACATAAAATAAAAGGTGAAAAATAGCCTGGGGTTGCAGCCCAGTGGTAGAGCACTTGCAAAATATGTGCAAGTCCCTGGGTTCAACCCCAAGTGGAGAAAGAAGGAAGAAAGGCGGGGGGGGGGGGGGAGAGAGCGCGTGAGCGAGCGAGCTAGAAAACCAAGTGAAAAAGGGAAAAGAACAGACCATGTCTTAGTTCCTCATGTTTTGTTATATTTGCAGTCTTTGCTAGTGTTCTTGTTGTTAGATGCTGCCGAGTCAGGTCTGAATCACAGGAACCCTATGTACAACAGAATGAAACACTCCCTGACACTGTGCCATGCCCTGCACTATGTCAGTGCTTCTTGGCTATTCATAAGGTTTTCACTGACGGATTGTTTCAGGAGTGGGTTGCCAGGTCTTTCTCCCTAGCCTGGAGCACCTGGTATTCCCAGGTGGTCTCCCATCCAATGACTAATCAGGCCCATCCTGCTTAGCTCCTGAGGTCTGATGAGATGGGATGCCAGTGCGCTATGGCTGCAGATTGCTTGTGTTAAGTATCCAATAAATATTGGTAAAAATAATGAAACCATCATCTGTTGTGAGGTAAATCAGTGTGAGATAAGGACTTAGGTCCTACCTTCTTCTATAGCCTTTCATTTAAGTGAACTGAAGGTGGACAACATCTAAGCCAGGCAGACTTTGCATTTTGTTTTCTAATTTCAATTGTGTTATTAGTGAACCAATCAAGAGTGGCTTCCTGATATTGTAATACAACAGAAAAGGACATTAAAGCAATAATAATATTGCACCAAAAGACTCATGATCTCATGTTCTGATTCCAATCGTATAAACACTTGAAAGTAGCTTTCTAGGTGTCTTGGGCTAATTCTGAGAGAGCTATAGTTTTTGTGCAGTCATTGGAAAGAAAATACCATATCCTATTCCAATAAAAGTTTCAGACATGGCAGTAAATCAGCCTCACCTTTCAGAATGCAACATTAGGCCATCAATTTGGGCATAACATTTGGTAATGTCATTGAGACACTGTAGGCAGTTGCCATAACCCACATAGAGCCACAGTTCCAAGGGCAGCTTTGCATTGAAGCCAGAACATGACAATGGCATGCAGTTTTTTTACCAGGCGAGAAGTCCATAGAGACAGACCGTAAGTAACCCATTCACAACAGTAACCTTTGCCTTGACACCAGAGGAATAGCTTTTCTGAAAGTTTATAAAATATCTTCCTATCCCTACGATTAGTTTTTTTTTCTTTTTCTTTTTCTTTTTCCCTTTTCTCTTTCTTTTCTATTTTTCCTTCCTTCCTTCTTTCTCTCTTTTTTCTTTCTTTCTTTCTTTCTTTCTTTCTTCTTTTGCGGTAATAGGGGGCTAATCTTCAGGGCTTGTACATACTTTGCAAATGTTTTGCCACTGAGCTATACTCTCAGTCCCTTTTTTATTTTGAGACAGGGTCTCACTAAGAAGCATAGGCTGCTTCTAGCCTTGGACATGCTATCATCCTGCCTCTGCCTCCGGAGTTGCTGGGATTACAAGGGTATGGGACCACACCTGACTCCCAATGATAAGTTTTCAGTAGTAGTGAGGAGAAGTCGCAAGTAATTTTACTCAGGTTAAATTTGTTTAATATATTAGATTGTAAAATGTGCATTGATCTAACTCAGTTTTTTTTATTACTAATGGTGTGGCTAGAAATAGTGAGAGAAAAGTGGCCTTTCATAATTTGATTTATATTTTCAGCTTGTATTTAAATTAGGACATTTTACTTTTATTTTTCTCCTGGCTTTTGGGTCATTTTAGTTTCTCACAAGCTCTTGTTCCAGAACAGCTCTGCCAAATTTGGTCATCCATGACAACAGTGGTATAAGTTGGAGAAATATTGGCTTCCAGATTTCTTTGGTGGGCAAATTCAGATTTAATGTCACCAATACCCCATTTTTCTTGGGAGAAATATGCAGGAATCTTTGGTTTTACCTATAGGGATACTCAAGAGAAATGAATAACTTATCCATTTAAGAGACTCTCATTTACTGTATATTCTCCTTACATTAGATTCTGATGATCTTGGAGTACATTGGGCGATTTCAATACTGTCTACAGCTGTACCACTGTGGCATCTGACCTTGTCAGATTTCAGAAACTAAGCAGGGTCATGCCTGGTTAGTCCTTGGATGGGAGACCACCTGGGAATACTGGGTGCTATAGGCTTGGGAGAAGGACCTGGAAGCCCAGTCCCTAAACAATCAGCCATAGAAAACCCTGAATAGCAGAGAAGCACTGACATAGTGCCAGGCATTTTGTCCTGTTGTACATAGGGTTGCTATGAGTCAGGTATGACTCTACAGCACCTAACAACAACAATTTCAACACTTAAGTTTTCATGATTTCTTTTATACTTTCAACAAAGCAAATATACAGGTACAAATAACTGAGATGGTATATCATAGGTATAAATACCTTTACAACTGAGCTTCTTTCTATATTTGCTTTGCACACAGTTGTCTAATGAATATTTTCTGAAAAGAATTAGTAGTCTTATTAATATTTCTCCATATCAGTCAGCCAAAATATGTTAGGGCTAGACAGATTTGGACCATTTCAAACAACATACTTCTAATTGCAAAGTATAGTTTAAACCACTCAGCATTTTCATTTGTCTGGTATGTCTCTGATCCCCACGTCTAGGTTCTCTAACAGGCCAGCCCAACATCCAGGAATAGTTAGTAACTTTCTTTTTCAGTTACCTCAGTCAGTAGCTCCATTCTCTAGGCCACATGACTGTTTACTTGCTCTTTGACGCCCCCTTCTAACTCAGCACTGAGCTTGTGTTTCATGCAAAAATACTTTAGCTAAACTTACCATTGGACTCTGTACTAGTTTCTAGAATTAACCTTCATACTCACTGGGAGGATTTATGGAACAATGATTTCCTCTTTAGAATATGATAGCATATGTTTCTGACTGCCATTTTGGCTCCAATCCTGCCCTCCAGTTCTTATTGTACTTCTTTGTTCCCAAGACGGTCACTTCACTTTATAGCCTCCTGACTCCTCCCTTGGGTTCAATCTGGGTTTCAGTAATCAGAATCAGCTCAGCTTCCTTAGAACTACACCTTCTTCATTTCTTCTAGGCTCTCCATGGTGGTGGAGGAGTATTCCCTTGCTCTCTACCAGCTTAGGGAAGAACCTTCCAGGAATCTTCTACCTTCTTAGTGCTGGGATTACAGAATATCCCCATCAGCATCTGCATTTTTTGGTAACATCCTCCTCCCATTTGTCATACACCCTACTGGATCTCCTAACTTCTGTTTTCTGTAGTCATAAAGGCTGGTTACTGTTACTTATCTCTGTGTTAGTTCATATCCTCCAAGAAGCAGACTCCAAGACAGAAGGAAGTGTGCAAGAATTTCATTAGGGCACATGCCTGTCTAAAATAAAACTTAGGTGGGAACTGGAGTAGGCTAGGAGAGTATTCAGTTTAAGGCACATTGACTTTCAATGAAAGAGAGAGGAGAAGATGGAGGTTCCTACACTATCACTCAGTCCTACAAATGGACAAGAAAATCACCAGGACAACTCAGTTAAAGTTACCCATCAAAGGGGTACCATGTATCTCAGGGATGAGCCAGCCTAAGAATTCTCCCACCATATTTAGCCATCATCAGGGAGCAGCCTGTGGGAGACAGGCCTTGGTGCAAACCAAGTAATGGATTTCCGAGTGTAGCAGATGGAGTCCTCAGTCAATTATGTTCACTGTAGTAGCACGTCTGTCAGGAGCATATTGGACTTTCTTTCAGCATCTAAAGCTGGGTCTGCACCTCAAGAAGCTACTAACTCTACTCTTTAAGCATGCTGTTTTGCCTCCAGATTCCAGGATCCCCCAGCTTGCCCTATTCAGCTGAAGTCAACAGCCAGCCAGGTCAGGCTTTATGACTAGTAGTAATTTCAGATTACTAGCATTTCTTAGGAAATTTATATGTAGTCCCAAAACCCAAACTCTTGAAAAATTAACTGAGATACCTAGGAAATGAGAAAAGCTGATGCAATTCTCTGAAAATTAAAATGGAATAATTTTTAATATCTATAATAATTAACAGTATGAAAAATGGTGGAAGTATTTTTATAATAAACTAGGAAATTCCCAAGAATTCCAATTTCTTATCCCAAGGACTAAAAGCATGTGAGATGAAGCTTGGGCCTTCTCCAGGATTGAGTAAAGAAATGACCATGACTAAATGAGCATGCTAGCTTCCCCTTTATCCAGTCAGAATTCAATCCCCTTAGCCAGTTAGAACATTGATTTCACTGCTCTGTGAACCTAATTTAACTGCTCCTTTATAATAAGGAAAATAATCACATCATGCAGGTTTCAGTTGTGAATCTTCACTACTTAGTAAAAGATAATAGTTTTAAATTATTTGTCCTGTATAGGTCTTGGCAACAACATGACTAAAATGAAAAGAGATATTATAATTTTAGAAAAAGAAAGATATACTGCTTTAGCAATGATATTTTTGTAGAAGTTTTTATATACTTGATCTTAAATGAATGCAGCATCTCTCCAAAGAGCTATTCCCAATTCTTCTCCAGTTTCTTAGTCTGTTCTGGCTACCACAGCAAAATTTTATAGAGTGGGTGGCTTAAAATACATGCTTGTTTCTAATAGATTGGGAGGCTAGGAAGTCCATCAAGGTGCTGGCCAATTTAGTTTCTGGTAAGAGCTCTCTTCATGTCTTGCAGATGGTCACCTTTGTGCTGTGACCTCACATAGTGGAGAGACGGGAGGAGAGAGAGAGAAGTTTTCTGATATCTCTTCTTATAATGGTGGTCATCTCATCATGAAGGCCCCATCCTTGTGACCTCATCTTACCCTAATTATCTCCCAAGCCCCACTAACTACTATCATCTTCAAGGTTAGGATTTCAACATGTAAATTTGAGGGAAACATAAATATTCAGCCCATAACATCCATTATGGCTCTCCAGAGACCAGAATCAGCTCATGAAAAATGAGCTCAGTCAGGGAAGGGTGACTGGGAGTTTCCATCCCTTCTCCTTGATGCATCTTAATTCTCCTGCAAGCACCAGATCCTTGGTGACCTCACAAGGTCCCTCTCTGCTATCTGGGGACTGAGTGAAGAGTAGGATAGCAGATGCCCATGTACTGAAGACAAACCACATGCACGCATTTCACACACAGCATCAACTTGTGTACCTCTTATATCGCTGCTAATAATTCCTTCTCCATTTAATAGAAGAGGGACTTTTGAGGTTCAACTGGTTTTAATAAGGACACTATGACCAAAAACAAATGAAACACTGGTAAGAAATGAACCACAGAATGTGAAATTTGGCTGGAGGCACTAAGAAAATAACTACTAATATCAGAACATTTCAGATTCTCTGGCTTTCAAACTTATATTTGGAATATGACCCTAGAGCACAAGATGTGTTTTCCTTGTATCCATTAAGGATATATTTCAGGTTTCTTCTCTGCTTTGAGGATGGGAATTGTGATAATGCATCATACATAATAACATCTCCTGCTCTGAGTCTAAGAGTCTGAATGTTGAAAAGCTTGCTAGAAGTTCACTAGCACAGTGTGGCCTGGGCTGCCATCTCCTTCCATGCACCAAACCATATCGGTTTCAAAACCATCTTTCTCAGTAGCCTCTGGTTTTATTTAATTTACTGCACTTGGAATTTGATAATTTCCTGGCTAGCTTTCACATTCTTTCGCATCCTTGTAATTCCCATATTATCTTTCAGTTGTTCAAATCTTCTAGTTACTCTTGGAGAAAAGCTGCTTTAGTGTTATATCTATTTAATTCCTCAAAAACATAGAGTCAAACATAGAGACATGTTCTTACTCGGAAATGTCATTGTGGTCCAAAAACTCCTCAATGTCCCACATTTTATGAAGTCCAATTTTGCACATGAGCCCATTGGGGATCTAGAGATGAAACAGGAACTCACATTGTTGAGGGAAGGATAGAAAACAAGCAATGAGAAAACAGCATATGCATTGTGACATAGGCATGCTAGATGGTGTTGCCCAAGCCCATGACTTGGCGCTTACATAGAGTGCAGAGGCTAAGGAAGATTTTGGACTGCTGGTTGTGGGGTGTAACAAGTAAAGAAGAGGGACAATGACATTCCAGGGACAGAAGGGCATCCTGAAAATATCAACCTGTGAGAATGAATGTGAAACTGTAGGACATGGAATGAAGAAATATAAAAATAACTACTCTTTATACAGTCTCTTCGTTTTTGCAGTACTAGGGTATTGAACCCAAGGCTTCATGCATGGGAGGCATGTGCCCTACCACTGAACTCCTTTTAAATTAAAAAAAAATGGACAAGGTCTTATGAAATTGCCCAGGCTGCCTTTGGCCTTGAACTCATAATTCTCCTGCCTCAGCTTCCCAAGTAGCTGGCATTACAGGGCTGTGCCATGTGCCCAGCCTTATATAGTATTACTATGTGCAATTTACAGTTCTTCTTGCTGAATAATTACTATGAATTCTTCCAATTCCTGGGAGGTGGGGATTACTATTTGCCCACTTTAAGATGAGAACACTAAGGTAGAGTGCCCAATAAGAGATGAAGGTAGGGCTTCAAACCCATGCAGCCTGAAGCCAAAGGCCACAGTTTAATTGTACCAAGCTGGTGTGGAGAGCATGCGTCAGGTCATGAAGGACTTTGCCAGTTCATTCTGTTCATTCATTCATCTGTGCATTCATTTGTTCCACATATTTTCACTAAAACGTTATGCCAGGCCTGGTGACAGGCTTGAGGGAAAAAAAAAAAGAACAAAGTCCTTGAATTATTTATCCTGCAGGCAATGGCGTAGGCAGGGCAATGAACAAGCTGCCATTTGATTAGGATGCAAATGGAATAATGACACATGGGTGTCTTCTAGGCACTCAGAGTTTAACAGGAGAGAATACTGTAAGAACAGGAAATATTCCATCAAATCAATTCGTTCAAAACCATTGAAAGAACACTTAAGGCTTGGCATTGGACCTTATAAAGGTAAATTTTATAATGTGTAAGTGGGCAACGATTAGTAAAGAAGAGAGTGTGGCCCAAAGAAGAGAAAGGAATGCAGTCCAAAGATAGCTGATGTGAAGGTAATGGAATGCAATTTGCTGTAAAAAGTTAAGCAGGGTGGAGGGCAGTACAAGCTGGCTGGAAAACGGCACTTGAGGCACCAAGAACAGCACTTGAGTCTCTGTCCAAATCCGTCACGACTTCTCATGGAGCATTTGAGGATGTTGCAGCACATACTAACATCTGGAGGCCAGACTTGAAGAGCTCTCTGGATAACAGAGAAAAGCACTAACCTAAAGGAATATAATTACGAGTTCTTTTGTGAACATACCCAATTCATATACTTCAGCCCCAAATGATACTGACTTCAGCAGAGTGGGCAGAAAATACATGATCTTGTCAGCTCCTGATGAACTGACTTGCCTCCAAAGGCACCCCCTTTACCTCTCCTTCACCTTCCAAAACTTGCCAGTGACAAGATGGAAGAAACTACAGGGCCTAGCATGGTTTCCTCTAAAAAGAAAATCTTTCCAAGGCTCCTTCTTGAGCCTAAGCTGGTGCTTTCCAAAGCAGATTCTTCTGCTTGGCCAAAGGTATAATTTTTCCTCCAGGAAGTTAAGGCACCTCGTGCTGGTGTAATCAAGTTTCTCTGGGAAGAAGCTGCTGCCCCCTGGGTGGTCATTGCTGCTGAAAAATTAAATGCAGATGTTTGGCGGGTCGCCTCCCCATGCATCCCACTCTTGGTGTTTTTCCTCTTCGAGAGAGGGAAGTGGATGTGGGACCTCCTTCGCGCTGGGCCTACCTACTCATCAACACATCTGTGCAGTCTGCTGTTATACAAACCTTGGAAACTGTTTACCCACAGAATCCTTCAGTCACTATCATAGTGTTTATCCCTTCTTCTGAGTATTGTTCTACCCAATGGACACAGCAGTCTTATTTAATGAACTGTCACAGAAAAACTCACAACGTTGTCAAATGCAGATTTTTAAAGCTGTGTTCTTATTTATTACTTTGGAAAGTAAATATTGATGATTTTAACCTTTCAGATGAAGGGAAAAAGAATGAATGAAAGTTGCTGCCCTAACATGGTACTATTAGAGGAAGATGATACATACTGATTTATAGAGTATTCACCTATTCACAGTAATTTTTGAGAAATTTTGAATGGAAAAAGGAATAGTTTAAAATTTTAAAACTCACCTTTACAAATACCCTACTATTTGTTCCATCTTAAATAAATATATTTACTCCTAGCCCCCTCCAGCTACTACACCCTTGATGTCAGGTCATTTATAACAAAACTCCTCTAAAGAATTGTCTGTGTTCCCTGAGGCCAGCTTCTCTGTCTCCATGTGTTTTAGGCTACTTTAATTGCTTTATCTGATGATCAAACCCATTTGCATGAAAACTTCCCCAACACACACACACACACACACACACACACACACACACACACACGCACTCCAGCTCTGTTTCTCAGCGAAATCTCATTTTATTTCCAGTCACACACTTAGGACCCTGTTCTAAGTAAACTTGTGCATCAGTCCGTTGGATCTGGCTGCTTCTACTAGCTTATCACTGCTTTTCTATGGTGGGTCCTTAAGGAGGCCAACAAAATCATAGCAAAAACACTGCCTAAAACTTCAGTCTTCAGCACAAATATTAATCTATTGTCAGCTATTATTTGCAGGCAGCAGTATTTCCTAATATCAACAAGCCTGCCTGAATCTGGTCCTATGCCAAAACCCCATAACTCAAATACCGTGTTTCCCCCATTTTACTCAAGGCCAGTAAACAGTGTATGTGCACGTGTGGGCTGTGTACCCTTCAAATGCACAAATGTCACTCAGTCATCTTGCACTTCTATAATTGTGCTCATCTCATGTACTGCTTCCCTAAATGATAATTGTAGGCAGGAGTGATGGATTGATTTGTGAGTACATTCACTCTCCAATGGTAAGCCCTGCCAGGAACTTTTCAGTAATTATGGGGTGGAGAAGAAGTCAGAGTTTGAAAATCACCTTCAACATTTGTAGTTATTTCGCCCATCACCCAGTCCCTTTCCAGACACTGCTGCAGTTTTCTGTTTCTTTTTACAAGAGTCATTGCAAGTATAGTGTCATCTTGCCTTCCTCTTTCCCATTTTCCTCCTCCCAATCTCTCGAACCTCCTCTTTTCAACTTCTTCGGGTCACTGTTCACCAAAGCTGCTCTAGTAAGTGATTGCTCTCACATCCGAATTACTAAACCCAATGTCAATTCTCAGCCCTCCTCATGTGTGGCTCATTAGAAGCATTTTTACAAAGCTCATTGTTGTCTTTCTTGAAACCTTGCCTATACTTGGCTGCCAGGATGCCACATAATCTTGTTTTCCTCTACGCCTCTGGCTGCTGCCTCTCTAGCCTCTCTCCTTGAATTCCTCTGTTCTCCTTTCCACGTCGCTTTAGTGAAGCTCTTCCAGCCACATGACTTCATGTAAGATCTGTATGCTGTACATCTCCACCTCTGACTGCTCCTATAAGCTCAATACTCTTATACATAACTGCCTTTTTGACATTTACTGGTAAGAGTCCAATGCACATATCAAATGTAACATGCCCAAAATGGTACTTCTTTTTTGTTTGTTTGTTTGTTTTGATATGGGGTCTTGCTATGTTGCCCATGTTGGTCTTGAATCCCTGGACTCAAGTGATCCTCCCATCTCAGCTTCCCAAATAGCTGGAGCTCCAGACACACTCCACTATGTCCAGCATCGAAGTGGTGGTTTTCCTATTCTCCCCATTTGCCATTCCCTGCCAGTCCTGTTCCTCCCAGTCTTCTCCTTCTCAGTCAATGTCTACTCCATCCATCTAGCCACGTGCATTGGCTAAAGAACTTGGAGAAATCCATGACTTGTCCCATATTCACGTTTTACCCACCAGCAAATCCTGTCACCTATTCTCATCACCTCTGCTCTGACCATTCAGGTCTAAACTACCATGGCCCTCTGCTGGATTATCACAAAGGTCCCAATTGGTCTCTCTGCTTCTGCCAATGTTTTGTTACAAAACACAACAAGAAAACACACACAGGCATGTGCATGCCAATATGATCTCCTCAGGGCTCTGCCTTTTTTACAAACTGTTGGCTTACATTTGATTATAAAAGATTTCTTAGACAAAAGCATTATGACCTTCCAGGAGAAGTTTAAGTCTATCCATTATCAACTGATGAGAACACTATCAATTGAAATAAGTATGGAAGAACTAACTTTGTTCATTTTTGATGTGCTTGCTGCATTTTCCTTGCTTCTAATTCTTAAGGAAAAAAAACAACATAAATTAAGTTCCTTAGGCCCATTCCAAGGGAAAGGAACAAGTTCTTCTTTGTGCAATTTTGATGGTAATCTCTCTCCATCCATTTTAATATATGGACCAACTCCTGATCCCTTGTCCCACTTCTACTCCATGTATGTAAAATAGCTCCACATGGCCTAAGTATTTTAAAAGACAGTAAATTAGCTCTACTGAACTCTACTCACAAATAGAGGTCAACATAGCAGCACTGAAAACTTAAATCAGAGTTCAATGAGCATCAAACTTGTCAAATGTATAATCATGCTGGCATTATTTTCAAGAAAACAAAGTGTGTAATATCATTGCCAGATCATCTTGCCATATACCAGTGACTTTCAACTGTGGGCAATTTTGTCTCCCAGGGGATATTTGGAAATATCTGGGCATAATTTTGGTTGTCAAAGTTTGGGGAAGTGCTACTGGCATCTATTGAGTAGATGCCAGAGATGATGCTAATGATCCTACAGTACAGGAGAGCCCCACAACAATTACTTGGCCCCAAATGTCAAGAACCCCAAGTTTGAGGGGTTCTTCGTTAATATTAAACATTTATCATTCTGTGGGACCATGGACTATAAGTCCAGTTAAAAAGACTCAAATTTTATAAGAAGACTTTTGATTTTCAGTCCTTTGGCAGCTCTCATTGGAGGCACAGCTTTTGCATGTTCATTTCTGAAAATGTTATAAAAATTAACATACTTCATCTTTAATGTTGCCTGGGTAGCCCTAAATTGACTTCTAGGACTACTCCAAGAAAAACTGAGTAGAAACTAATTTCCCCAAATATAGATTTGGTATCAAACAGATGTCTTGAAGATGAATTAAAAAACTTGAAGCAAAGTGCATTGCACATAGTAGGTGTGGACAAAATCTGGTGATTTATCAACTCTTATTCAGAGTGTATTTGCAATTATAGTTTCTCTGTTGTTAACATCTATATTATCAACTTATTAGAGTTTCCAAACCCTTTTTGTGTCCAGTAGAGTCCTACAATTTCTGTAATTAAAGGTGATATAAGATGGCTTACAATGCTTTTATTCCAAAATACTAAAGTTAGTCTCAAGGACAGGGGCTGTGGTTCAGTGGTAGAATGCTTGTTTGGCACATGCAAGGCCTTGGGTTCCCTCCCCACACCAGAAAAACCATCAATATCTTCCTCACCTCCAATGATATGTATACGTATACATATAGGTGTAATCTTGTAACCATTGGAGACATACTAAATTAGAAATTCCACATATAATGTATTCTCCACTTTAAGAGATTAACTAAAACATAAGCTCCCTAGAATGTAGACACTTGAAGAACTTTCATGAATATCTAGTGCAACCACTCTCTTTTTATTACAAGAGGGCCTCCCAGAGGACATGAGACTTATTTAAGGCCACAGAGCTGGTTAATGGCCAATCCTGGAATATTCTAGGATGTTTGCTACAAACTAATCTTTCTTTGCTTGACTTATTTTGAATCAAACTTTCTAAAACTGCTAGGTAAAGTTGTGTTGTCTAATTTATTATGAGCCTATAAACTTGATATAAGTCCCTGAGCAAGTTATTTATTTCCATCCTGTGGTCTGAAATGAAAATCCTTCTGCCAAGAAAACAGTACAATGCTCTCTGCCTGAAGGTGAGCTGAAAAGTATTATGCAATAGACTTAATAAGTCTAATGTACAATACATAATACCTAACATATGATACTATGCAGTTAATAATTTTTTCCATAATGGCTTTTGAAGAATTACATCATATTTGGTATAATTCTTTCTCTCCACAACATCAGTTTTTCACTCCAATACATGTAAATAAACTTTAGAAAGTGATATGTCAACATTATTAATTTAAGCAAAGACATAAAATTTACTCAACACAATATTTAGTCAAAGAATACAATGATATGGAACAAGTTTCATGTGTACCATGTTTGAATGAACCTAAAGAATTTTTCTTGGTCCTTATGCCAAGCGAGATGGATTGGATAGATTGATGGCCATTGGCCACATGAAACATTTCCTCATTTTGAAATATAATCATATTTAAACTTAATGTTGCCCCAAAAGTATATTTCTTTGTCATAATTTTGTCAAGTATAATGCAACCATCAGCCTCAAAAGGATGCAAGTTGATATGAAAAATGGGTTGGCAAAAATAAATGTGATAACAAACCTTCATAATATTGTATTTTAGGTACAAATTCTATTTATGTAATCATCTATTTAGTACTTACTTAATCTAATTCATGGAAGCTTTTTATTATACGATTTTCAGGAATGAATTAAAGTTTTTAAGCAAAAAATAAAGTTGAAAGTGACTTGGGATTTTTATCTTAAAGCTTAATAGTCAAGCATCCTCCACAATTAAAATTCTATGGGTTACTTCTCTGTGTCCATGAGTAGAACTAATTATTAGAACATTGGAGTCCAGATATTCCTTTATTATCTTTTCCTATCTTCTCTTTATATCTTTTCTTGTGAGCTAGACACTGAAGTATTGTAATAGACACTTCAAAAATGCCTGAGGTCAGGCATGTGACTTTATTAGAAGGTGCTGGCTAGA
Source organism: Pedetes capensis (assembly GCA_007922755.1). Classification (NCBI taxonomy): domain Eukaryota; kingdom Metazoa; phylum Chordata; class Mammalia; order Rodentia; family Pedetidae; genus Pedetes; species Pedetes capensis. Next base: position 2,381 of record VMDO01013189.1, on the reverse strand, counting down.
GCTTTTTGCAATGAAAACCAAATAATTCTGTGTTCAAGTGGAAATGGAAATATTTCATCTTGAATTATCTTTACAAGATGATTCCTACTCCTACATATGAAAATAGCAGTTGAGATTTTTATCTGTAAATTTCTCAGGAGCTCCATTTTCAGACTATGTGGTCTATTTTAAACACCATATGGATTATGTACTCTAAGAACTACTCTCAACTAAAAAGAAAAAAAACCTGTGCAAACACAAACCACCCAGCTCTAAAGTCCCAGCTGGCACTTCTGTTACCCATAAGTGCTCTTTTCTGTTTATGTTTCTTACACCCACATACATATATGTTTGTAGTTGGAATCTTTCACTTTTGTTTCTCAAAAATTCCTTAAGCAACAAGGCATCCGAGAATATGACTTTGCTCCATATCTTGTAGCATCAAAAAGGCCAACACTACAGGCAGAAGGCTGCTGGGAGAATATGAGGTCTGGAGTCTTCCCTTCTCCTTTTTCCATCTGAATTTGCTTCTCTTGTGTTTCGTTTCCCCGAGGGTCATCTGATGCCAACACGTATAATGAACCAGCATTGGCCAAAGATGTGTGCCTTACAGTCTGATAATGAAGAGTCCCATGGAAAGAAGGCTTCCATGGCTAAAGCGTGAGGAGTCAAAACTTCTCTAAACCTTATATGCCCAGAGCTTTTCATGTTAAAGTTCACTGAAAATGTATTAGTTGTGACAGTGGAGTGCCTTTTAAAAAATGTGTTTAATTATGGAACTCTTATTCTTCTCCTAAGTTTCCTATAGGACAAAAATGCCACTGAACTCACTTGGGGAAATACTACCGTTAGCAGTTTAAAATACTTTTTCAAGATCTAATACCCCAGTGGCATGGATTTCAAGTAGGACATTCAGGCCTCCCAGATGGCTGCCAGGGAAGTTATTTTTAAGTAAGGATCCATTGGCACATGTCAGGGCATACCACACAAGTGGTTGCCAATTGCAGCCCTGATAATGGACTCCTCTGTGACATAGTCATGTTGTCACCTATCTAGGAGTGACAGCAATGATTTCAGGGATGACAGACTACATGAGAGGCAATGTGGGAAATAGATGGAACGTTTAACTGTGTCATCTAGGGTTTATGATTACAAATAATAGTAATCCTTTTGTCCTCTATTTCCTCAAGACATGATGATTACCCTGAGAATGGGGATTCTGATGCTCCTAGTTGTTGCCTTGGGCTGTAATACAGGGCGTGGCATATTTGTGCACTCAGTGAATATTGTGGAGTGACTAGGTGAGTTGGTGATGATCAGATTTGGGTATTCAGCTAAGTTTCCATATTTCTTCCTTAAACCCTACAATTCCAATCACTGTTTTCACAGCTGATCATGGGAATCTGGAAGTACGGGAAACAGAGGGGTCTGCTAGTCTGTTGCCTGTCGCTAGGCTGAAAGCTGCCCACATTAGGTAGATGATCAGCACTCTTATCTTGACAGACTCTGGTAAAAAAGACTTCACAGCATCTTTAGTGCCCTGATTGCTAGAACAATCAACTTTAATCACACCTTCTATTTTGTGCAATTATCCAGAGGCACTTGAGGGATGGTGGCCATGACCCTGGATGGGTCAAGTCTAACCTACTTTGTCCTAAAACACTTTGGCAAAGATGCCAAAGGACAAGATTTTTCTTGGTACATGATCAGATGAAGAGCATACTCTGGAATTTAATTTCCTTTCCCACTTAAAGAAAACTATACACATGAACATACATGCACATATCTATATGCATGTGTGTTTATATGTACATGTGTGCATGTGTCTAATCACATAGGTTTAAGACTTTAGCCATTTTCATGTGCTCCTTCTGTAAACTTTGCTCATTTCATCACTGAATTGGATTCATACTGTTTCTGAAATGACATTCACACCACTGAATCATCTCCAAATTACTATCATTTCTTTCGAGCCTGCTTTTTCTTTCACTCAGACTGTATAATAGGTTTCAAACTGGTAGAGAGATATTTCCAAACATCTCATCTAGTACTGCATTTGTATGATACATTATAACTGCTAAATGGCTTCCAATATATTATTTAATGCTTGCAACAATTCTCCAGACTAGGCATTAAGGTCTCTGTGCATATAAGGTCACAGTGAATGGTAAACAATTAGCTCAAGGTCCTACAGCTAGTAGTTTCTTTGTCAACTAATTATGATTTTTTTCTAATCCTTTCCCCCCATGGAACTTAGATATTTTTTTAAAGTAAATTTTACAGTGAATGGTAAACAATTAGCTCAAGGTCCTACAGCTAGTAGTTTCTTTGTCAACTAATTATGATTTTTTTCTAATCCTTTCCCCCCATGGAACTTAGATATTTTTTTAAAGTAAATTTTA
>VMDO01013188.1:0-59210 GCA_007922755.1 Pedetes capensis | reverse complement strand
AGGGGGGGAGGGAAGATAAGAATGAGGTCAATATAAATGGACTAAAAATCGCATGTAATTGTTCTAACAAGATAGAAACAAAGACCACTACAGGAAAAGTTTCTATCTTAAACAGAAATGGAACCCAAGGACATATAGAAAAATACTATATAGTAAAAGATAGAGAAGACTTGGATGGGAAACTTAGATAGGAAGGGGGTGGGGGGAACATAGAGGAGGGTAAGGGGTAACCTATATGAATAATGCTTATCAAATTGCATATATGAAAATTGTCACAACGAAAAGCATGTCAAAATGAATCACATTATGATGTACATTAAAAATTTCTAATAAAAAAAAAAAAGAAAGAAAATTTCCCTGATCCACTTAAGGGAAATTGCTTTATGCTTTACAGAATGTAGGGCTTTACCCAGTGTAGCATTTATTAGCTCATTTTGTAAATATATTTTATTTGCACCTCTCTTCACAGTATAGTCTCCTTAATGACAGGGATTGTGCTCTTTTCACCACAGTGTCTCCAAGGCCAAGCTAAGTGCCAGAAACATATTTGGCACCCAATAATGATTTATGAAATGAATGAGTACACTAACATGTGTGGCTCATGGGTCCATGTCCTTCTCCCATTTTTGTGGTGCTAGGAATTGAACTCAAGACCTCAGAGACTGCAGAGCAGTGCTCTATCAACTGAGCTAAATCCCAGCCCCACAACATCACTAGGAAACAGAAATTTTCCAGATCCATGATACTTTAATGAAACTATTGTCATATATGTGGCCAGTCCTTGACTGAAACATTTTGTGGCACATAACTATATTTTTCTGAAGGCAGATATCCTCTTTATTGAATAATCATTATAAATGATGGTAACAGTATGTTCAAAACCATTTTACTGAAGCTTGAGATCTGACACCAAAATAGCACTTTGTTCTTATGAATGCATAGAAAGTTTTAAAAATTAGTGTCATCTTTTCTACCCCAAACTAGGAAAAAGTTTATATAACCTAGTATTAGAACTATTTTGCCATCTCATATAGTATATTATGTGAAGTTCCACTTCACTGTGCTCCAGGCAAAAATAGGGGGTCAGTAGCAAGAGATTTTTCATGATTGTTTTCCTAGATTACTCATGCATCACTCCTAAGGTCTAAGGTAATGCTTCCTAAAGAAACTCCAGCTAACCTGATGTTTGACAAAGATACCAAAAATATAAGTTGGAGAAAAGACACCCTCTTCAACAAATGGTAATGGGACAACTGGATATCCTTGTATAGAAAACTGGAAGTAGATCCCTCTCTCTCTTTGTACAAAAATAAATTTAAAATTCATCAAAGGCCTCAATGTAAAATTTGCAACTTTGAAACTGCTAGAGGAAAATATAGGGAAAACACTTCATAGGCATAGACAAAGACTTTGCGAATAGGACCCCAAAGTGCAGGAAACAATAGCAATAATTGACAAATGGGATTTCAAGAAATTAAAGTTTTTGCACATCAAAGGACATAATTATTAGAGTGAAGTGACACAGAATGGGAGAAAAATTTTGCCAGCTGTATATCAGACAGGGGATTAATATCTAGAATATATAAAGAACTCAAAAAATTAAACAACAAAAAAGTAAAGTATCCAATCAAAAAATGGGTAAGAGAACTGAAGAGAATCTTCTCAAAAGAAGAAATATAAATGACCAAAAGTCATATGAAAAAACATTCAACATCCTTAACCATCAGGGAAATGCAAATCAAAACTATATTGAGATACCATCTCACTCCAGTCAGAATGGCTTCCATCAACAAAACAATAAATGCTGGCAAGGATGCAGGGAGAAAGGAACCATTATACACTGCTGGTGGGAATGTAGGCTGATGTAGCCACTATGCAAATCAATGTGGAGGTTTCTCAAACAACTAAAAATAGAACTGCCACATGACTCCACTATACTACTCCTGGATACACATCAAAGGAATATAAGTCAATATACCACAGAGATAACTGCTCTTCCATGTTTATTGCAGTGTTATTCACAATAGTCAAGACATGGAATCAACCTAAGTGTCATCAACAGATTAACAGATAAGGAAATTTTGGTATATATACAACATGGAGTTTTATTCATCCATAAAGAAGGACAAAATTACACCATTTGCTGGATAATGGATAGAACTAGAGATTACTATTTTAAGCAAAATAACCCAGACCCACAAAGATAACATCACATATTTTCTCTCATATGTGGATAATTAGACTTCAATATATATTTATTATTAAAACATAGGTCATGAAAGTAGAAGAGACCTATGTAGGGAAAGATAATGGACTAAAGAGTTGGGGTCAAGAAGAAAGGATAATGGGAGAAAATAAAGGAAGTATTCTGTATGGTTCCCTTATGGCAAAATTGAAGTGTACATAAATAGATGGATATACTCATAGAAAAGATATGCAAGTAGAAAAGGGATCATTAGTGGAGAGGGAGGAGATATGGGAGGAGTGTCATGAGATGGTAAGGGGGAAGTGAACATGAGCAATGTACAATGAAATGCATGTATGGAAAAGTCATAATGAGATGCATTAAGATATATATGAAAAATTATTAATAAAAAATAAAAGTAAAAAAAACACCTCAAACTATAGTAAAGAAAGGAAGGTTTTAAGAAAGAACCATGTAGGGATTTTTAAGTTTGATAGATGATGCTATCCAAACATCCTTTGGCTGGCTAAAATCTTGTCAAAAAGGAGATTGCATCATCAGATTAGGATTAGAGTTGTCTAAGGAAAATAAACAATAATTTCTCTTTCATCCATAACATTCCTCTCTTACTGAGATCTCTAAATATAAGAAAATGCAAAAAAAATCAATAGTTCATATGTGTTAAGTCACTTCCATATATATAATATAAAATAGCATATCATGACAAAAACATGATTGTGCCATAAATATTGCAAGTATGAGTATTCTAATAAATTTGACTGTTATATCACTTCCCCAGTTATCTGCCTCTTCTTAAAGTGAATGTTTTGTCAAAATCTTAAATACATGTATGTATTTTAAATTTTATACAAAGCAGGCCAGCTTTTGTCCTATTATCCTCCTTTGTCATGATGCAGTAATACTGTTGAAATGGTGAGGGTCCTAACCCAGATTATTTTATGAATAGAAAATTAAAGGAAAATTATTGGCATAAATAGAACCAGAGTAGATATTCACTGCAATCTGCTCTTTAATTACCTAACATATAGCCAAAGACATACTTCAAAAAATGTCCCACCAATCATAATCCATGAGACACCAAAAACATTCACCTCCTGCCTAATGGGAAATTACATAAAATCATGTGTATTAGACCATCACAGAAAATGTCATAAGGCCAGTGGTCTTCCAGGCAATGCCTCTGTGGGATGTACAGCCCCTTCAATGCACCTACGTCAGATTTTAATGTAAAGTTTTAAGATACCACAGTCTTGCCTTAAATAATGAGTTATACTGTTCTATCTATCAAAGTCCCAAGAAGAAATAGATGACACAACTAAATAGGAAATTTTCCAGGAGGGGTTGTTTACAAAGTTATCATTTACTGAGGTGTGGATATACGAGAAGGTATAATTAAAAGAAAAAACAAAAAAACAAAAAAACAAGATTTTATAACAGTTGAGCTATTACCCCTAGGCCTGAAGTTACCAAAGAGGGGAAAATCACCTAGAGTCATTTTGCTTGAGATGAGCAGTGACCTTCACTTGAGGGACACAGGAAACAATTCTATAGGGAGACAGACTTAAGATAAACACTCTGATCTTATTGCCCTGCGTCCCTCTGATAGATTGTTATGCTTTTCCATTGACTGAACCTAGTTGGAATCCAGAAAATACAAGAATTCATTGTTGTTGTTCATACTGGTCAACCTCCCAGGCAGAAAGTAGGTTAGAGGAGAGTGAAGGGTAGAGATTAGATTTGTAGGAGTAAACAAAGCCATAACAATGGCAGAATAACTATAATAAAATATTTCAGTAAGAGAGAAAAAGTGAAGCTGGGAGTAGTGACACATGCCTGTAATTCCAGTGACTTGGGAGACTGATGTAGAAAGTTTGCAGTGTAGAGGCCACAGGCAGCCTGTGCAAATTAGTAAGATCGTATCTCAAAATAAAAAATAAAATAGGAGTTGGAGGTGCAGGTCAGTAAGAGGCCCTGGGTTCCCCCCCACACACCCCCAATCGACAGAGAGGGAGAGAGAGAGAGAGAGAGAGAGAGAAATAGAGAGAGAGAATGGGGGCAACAATCCCTTGTTAGAAGCTTGTACTATAAAATGTGTTGACTTGCTTCTTCAAAGTAGAGGAAATATCCTTCATAGGCCAACCTGCACCTTGAAGTCTGCTCTCTGGAAAGATTCACTTGTCTTTTAATTTACAGGCCTGTCTCTGAGATGGGTGTTGGAGAGATTTTCCTAAGGTAGCTATATTACCTTTACAAAGTATTCCTTGTAGATGTAGATATTTATGCCTGAGCACTGCATTATAAATTTAGCTATCTCTGTTTCTAAGACAAGGGCTTCCCCACTCTCCCTAAAACTTCAACTAATTTGAAAGCTCTACTGGCTACAAGTCACACTGAATTCAAGAGATTCTATTTGCTAATTAAGAAAAACAGAACTTTTGTGGCATCATGCCCATTTAAGTCATTGGTTTGTTAAAGAAAAAGACACAGTATGCCACCTCTGTACCATCCCTGAGAACTTCCTTTCCTTATAACTCTCTGCTTAACAACCTTTGCCTAGACCTGGATGAAAAGAAATACCAGAAGTTAAGGGTGAGGATGGTTGCAGTCTTTCTTCTGTTTGCCCTCCCCACTGAATTCCAGGGAAATGTCATGTACCATGGAATATAGCACTTTTTTTTTTTTTTTTTTTTTTTAGTCCATCCAAGTAGAAATTTTTGGTTGGAAAGAAAGAAAGGGAAGAGAGAGAGAGAGAGCGAGAGAGAGAGAGAAAAGAAAGAAAGAAAGAAAGAAAGAAAGAAAGAAAGAAAGAAAGAAAGAAAGAAAAGGAAAGGAAAGAAAGAAGAAAGAAAAGAAAAGAATGAAGGGGGAAAAAGAATGAAATAATGAGGGGGGAATAGTGTCTTAACTCTTCTGGCTTCTAGATGTTCTTACTCCAATTATAAGGGTTCTACTATTTCATTAATTTTTGCAATAACTTTAAAGTGTCACCAAATTAACAAAACTAGATTATTTCCTGGCCTTCAAGACTTTTAAATCTGGCTATAGAAATGAGTCTGCAATCATGTGAGTCAAGCGTGTTTATTAAGCTGGCAGCAGAAGGGAAGGAAGCCTACAGGGAGAGATGTGTGCAGCTGTGCTCACGTTTGTATTTTGGTGCCATTGATGTGCATCTTCGGGCTGTAGTATAGGAATATCGTAATTCAGTGGGAACATACTTAATATTTTAATAGTATAGATCTGATAATGAACTCAAACACTATGCTTTGTGTTCTGTTGCTTTATGCCTCATTTTAAATTGAGCATTAAGGGAATGAAGTATTTTAATTGTAACTCTGCCAATATGTCTTGAGGCTTGCCATTTTTGTTTTCAGTGAAATTTTTGTCCCCAAGGAAAGCAGGATTACAGTTTTTTGGTTTTTTTTTTTTCTGACAGATTGAGTTGGTGTACTGTATTCTTGGTTATCAAAATATTTGTGTAGCTTTGGAATTTTGTATTGGTGGATATTCATTATATGTGGGAAAGCATGACATTATTGTATGGTCCCAGTTGCCCAAAATGGAACATCGTGTATACACATGCTCGGGATCTAGAAGATACGTCCAACTGAACTGCTTGTGACCATGGATGACTTTGTTCTTTGCTGCTTGTATTTTTGTTTGCTGTAATGCACATCTTGACTTTAACAATAAAGGTTATTTAAAAACCTGTAAAAAGAAAAGAAAAGAAAAGAAAAGAAAAGAAAAGAAAAGAAAAGAAAAGTCTGCAATCATAGCACCCTGGCATCCAATCCCCTCTGATCTCTGAAGCTAGGCAGGGTCACCTGGTTAGTACTTGGATGGGAGACTACCAGGGAATATCAGGTGCTGCATGTTAAGAAGGACCTGGAAGCCCACTCCTGAAACAATCAGCCACTGAAAACCCTGTGAATACAGAGAAGCACAGACAATAGTGGCAGCATGGCAGTGTTAGGGAGTGTTTCACTCTGTTGTACGTAGGGTCCTTATGAGTTGGACCCAACTGGACGGCATCTAAAAACAATGGAAATGAAATGCTTCAATTAACAAAACTACAAGCTTGTCTTACTTTTCTATAGCTACTTTCTGGTGATCAGATTAGTTAGAAATCAGTGTCTGTCTTGTATTATATTCCTAAAGAAATAAATTAATATTTCTTGAATCACGTTCCTAAAAGCTCAAATAAGTACTATATATGACATATTTGAAACTCTGATATTTTCCTATTATGACCACAATTCTTTGGCATCGGTATGAGGAATCATTCACTGAACAGACATTTCTTTCATGGTTACAGTGTCTCTGGCCCCCCAAGAGGTAGCTACCAGAGAAAACCAGCACAGGCGAGGTCCTTCCCAACATAGCTTTCCCTTTAGATGAGTGGAGCAATAATTTGAGAACTAAGGGACAAGAGGTCCTGATTTTACCTGCTTCTTCACTGCTTGTCAAGGAGAGCTGCTTTCCAGTGGAGAGACTACAGGACCCTCGCTTTCCCCTCATCTCATTTCATTTACTTTCACATTTTAGGTTCTATATTGTATAAATGCCTCAATTTCTTTCTCTTTTATTTCTCATTTGATTAAGATTATGGCAGAGTTGCCCGAGAAAAGAATTCAACTTTTTTAATTTAATTTTTTTCAATTTATTTTTTTTTAAAGTTCAGAAATTTATAACATGAATACAAAATAGCTTTCCTTCTTTGGTTTTATTTCTCTTAAGAACTCCAGGCTTGCTCCTTTACTGTTGTTGTTATTGTTGTTGTTGTTGTTGTTGTTGTTGTTAGGTGCTGTCAACTTTTACAGTTGAGTGAGTTAATCCTCAAAGTGCTCCTCTCAGCCTAAAGTTGGTCAGGATGGGCCCTGAGCATCTCAGCATTCTCCAGCCTTGCACTGAGTTCCTTGCTCAAGAGTGGCAATCTTTAAGCAATTGGAAATGATCATCTTTTTCCTTGCATTCCTACCCCCACACATTTTCTTACATATATTAAAAATTGTAATCCCATCTTGATTGTAGTTTGTGAAGTCATTTTTACTAGTATTTGTCTAGATGCTTTCCTCATGCAAGTAGGACTCCAGACAAATGACCCTGATAGGCCTGTGCACTCCCAAGACAGATATTCAAATTTGTGTTCTCACAGTGGGACTACTCTGAGAGCACAGGCTATAGCAATGGCAATAGAAAAGATAGGGAAATTGATGGAAGACATATTTCAGAGAAAAACAAAAGACAATATTTGCAACCAATTGAAAGGTGGAAAACACCCTTTCCCTAATGAGCATTGTTAAATATTTAAACTTGCCTTTTGTTTTTCTCTTTATCAAGAGTAGGGTAGGTCTCACTTGAGTATACTAATTTTAATTTGAGATACACTGAGTTTGAGAGTTAGTTCTACAGATAGCACTAGTGCTAACTATCCTACAAGGAGTGAACAGAATGGAACTAAAGGTCATGAGAAAGAGGTCAGAGTGCAGGATATGAATTTTTAAATTATTCATGGAGGTAAGAATGGAAAAGGTGAAATTAAAATTACATATAAAGCTGGGCATGGTGGAGTAAGCTTGTAATCAAAGCACTTTGGAGGCAGATGCAGGAGGACTGTGAGTTGAAAGCCAACCTAGGCTTCATAGTGAGTGCAGGCCAGCCTAGTCTTTGGGCTGCATAGCAAGACCCTATCTCAAACAAACAAGCAAAAAAATCACATGTGAAGGAAATGTGGAAAAATATAAAATATAGGTCTAGGATAGAACTAAAATTTCCAGAGCAAAGAAAGAAAAGAAAAGAATAAAGTGGCTCCCATCCTTTGCTGCACACACGAATTATCTGAGCAACTTAAAAAAATTCTGATGTCTGGATTGCACCAAATAGCAATGAAATCTGTGTATCTGATGATGGGAGTTAGACATTAGCATTTTCTAAAAGATCTCTGGTGATTCCAATGTACAACACTGAACTAATGAAGAAGATTTTGCATGAGCTGCTCAGGTGGTAAAAAGGACTTAAAGAAGCATGTTATGGAAGCCAGGGGAAGATTATAAAGATTTACTTATCAAAGGCCCTTAAAATATGCATTTTCTTTGATTCCACCTCTAAGAGTTTCATCTAATTAAATTAAAAAAGTTCTCAATAATTTTCCTATAAGGACATTCATGCCAACATTTTTTGAAATACTCCTCCCTAAAATCCAAAAGTGAAGTAGAATATCATGCCCTCATAAAAAATAGCATTGACAAACTGATTTATGAAAATGGAAAGATCACCATGCATTAAGAGGAAAGCAGACTATAAAACAGTTAAGTAGAATATAATTTATTTGTATAATTGTATGAGTGTACAATGTATTTACATGAAAAAATCTTCCAGTATATACATACAATAAAATATTGCCTAGAGGTTGAGGTAATGTCTGAGTTTGCTCAGATTCTCCTCATTCACCTATCTTTTCTAATTCCAATAAGTTATCATATATGTAACTTTTTAAATATACTTTTAATTTTTCTATTTTTAACTGATACCTAAGAAGATAAAAATTATATTTATTTATAGGGTACCATCTGATGTTTCAATCCATGTATACATTGTATAATGTTTAAATCAGATTATACACATCTATTTCCTCAAATATTTGTCATTTCTTTATGGTGAAAACATTCAAATCCTTTCTTCTAGCTGTTTCAAATATACAGTATATTATTATTATCTATATTATCTATAACCCTACTGAAATACTACTGAGCCATAGAAAATAATGTGATCCAATCATTTATGATAACATGGCTAGCTGGAAATCAGTATCTTAAATGAAATAAGCTAAGCACAGAAAGACAAACACTGCATGATCTCACTCATGTGGAATCCAAAAAAGTTGATCTCATAGAAGTTGGGAGTAGTTGAGAATAATGGGGAGAGAGGGTTGGGAAGAGACTGAGCAATGGGTACTAAGTTATAGTTAAGTAGGAGTGAGAAGTTTTGGTGTGCTGTGACTTGTATATCCAGTAAAGAGAGAGAACAATCAAATGCTGTATTAATCCCTTGGATTACTTCATCAACATGGTAGATTTTAAACTTTGAAAAGATAACAGTGGCCCTCTTTCTTGTTTTGTTTGTTTGTTTGTTTGTCTGTTTTGGCTGTGCTGGGGATTGAACCCAGGGCCTTACACCTGCATGTTTTGAAAGTGCTGGACCACTGAGCTGTACCTCCAGACCTTTTTTTTTTTTTTTTTTTTTTTTTTTTTTTTTTTTTTTTTTTTTTTTTTTTTTTTTTACTTTTTTGAGACACAGTCTAGCTAAATTACGCAGACTGCCTCTGGTCTCAAACGTGTGATTCTCCTGCCTCTGCCTCCTGAGGAGCTGGGATTACAGGCATGTGCCACCGCGCCCAGCTTCTTCTTGTTCACCACTGTATCCATATACTATGCATTGGAAACTATTATCATACAAATGAGTCAAACACCTAATTGACTTTTCTGCTTCTAGTCTTGTTCTCATGTGTACACTACCCCACTTCTTGCTAAAATGTTCATTCTGAAATGCCAATCTTATCATGTCATTCTCTAGAATTGTTATTGTGGCTAAAGAAAGTTAGACAAAAATCAACTAGGAAAAAATAAAAGAAAGAATATTATCAAGTTATAAACAACTTAAAATCTAAATGAATGCTTTGCCCTTCTGTGTTCCATAGTCATGACCGGTAAGGTAAAAAGTCAGTTGTTAAACTGGGCATGGTGGTGCACACCTTTAGTCCTAGCACTTGGGAGGCTAAGCCAAGGGGATCAATGTGAATTCCAGGATAGCCTGGGCTACACAGTGTTACCCTTTCTCAAAAAAGCCAACCACCCAAACCAAACAAAACTAAATGTTAATTGTTTTAATAGTATCTCACAACAATACCCTCCTACTTTGCCTCTATGGCTTCTCCATTATCATTTAATGAAGGGGTAATTCTTCAAATTATAGTTACATCTACCTAAGATATATGTACATGCTTATCCCGAGTGCATGATATGTATGTTTTAGAGGAAAATGGACAGAGCAAGGGGGTGAGGACTGAATTAAGTTTGTAAGGAATAGATGTGAATATTAGGGGAAAATCTAGTTTATTTCTTGTTCATGTTTTCAGAAAAAGTGGCTGTATTACTAAGTGCAAAGCACACATATTAAGGAAAGAGGGGTATAGGGTAGTCTTTCAGCTTCAAATGGTGACCATCTGATGAAATCTCTTCTCCTACACTAAATTCGTAGAAATTAAGGAAAATTAATTTTTTCAAGGGTTAGGGTTTAGCTCAGTTGGTAGAGTGCTGCTCTGCACTGTCCAAGGCCCTGGATTCAATCCTCAGCACTGCAAAAATGGGAAAAGGACATAGCAATCCACTCCCAAAGAAATCTAGAAAACAATTAGCCACTGAAAACCCTATCAATAGCAGAGAAGCATTGACATTGTGCCAGGAATGGCACAGTGGCAGGGAGTGTTTCATTCTGTTGTATATAGGTTCCCTATGACTTGACAGCACTTAATAACAATAACAACAATAGTTTTTACAAACAAATAAAAATGACCACTGTGAGAAAAAATAAAAAGGAAAAGAAAAACAAACAACTTATGTAACTTCAAAGAATAACAACTTATATAACTACAGAAACAACAGAGTCTTTGAGTAATTGGAACAGATGAGAAAGAAGTCAAAGTCTTGATTCTCTAGGGAAGTTCTAAACTAGGAGGTAAGATCAGAAATGCAAATACTCCATGGCTGGAGACCATGGATTCAGGAGCAGAAGCCCTGGCAGGATGATTAGTTGGACCACCACAAAGGAAGAAGCCAGGTAGGTCCACCTTTTAATATCTCCTCTCCCTCCTGCAAGACAAGCAGCAGTATCTACCTTTACACAGGAAAAATGCATGTGGCACTTATTGCAGAGAAATATGGTAGCATGCCAGAAGGAGACTGTAAGAGAAACGAGCATTCAAGTCCAGAACAGTCATCCACTACCTCACCAGGCATAACATTCTTAAATAGATTTAGAAAGAGTGTAGTGGAAGAAGTATTTTAGGAGCAAATAACCTAGACTTTTCCAAAATTGCATAAAAACATAGGACTTCATAAAGAGTGAGAGTGAATGTCACACAATTAAAAACACAGATATAAGAGGGTGAAATCTTAAAATATCAAGTATTACAAGGTAAAATCCTGACACTGCTAGGGAAAAAAGATAGATTCCTTATAGGAAAACAAGAACAGAATGGACATTTAACTTTTAATCAGCAAACTGCTTGCAATAAAACAACAGAAAATGTTGAGCTGAAAAAAAATTTTTTTTGTAATGAATCTAGAATTCTACACCTAGCCAAATTTTCAAGAAAACAATGCCATTTTCAGAAATAATAAGTGAGAACTTGATGGGCTTGTTTTCTAGTTCTGTATGAGTTGAGTTTAATATTAAATATTTAGTTGTGTTTTAGGTATATTTCAGATATGATAAATGACTCTTCCCATTCCTGGTCCTCCTACAAACTGCCTACTGTGATTGAATATAATTAATCACTCTTCTCTGCTACTGAAGATTCTTTGGAAGTTACATTCAGTCTGTTCCCTTGATTAATATGCTTAATTTTTACCCACTCCTCTGCACCTCTCCACTACCCACAAAGAATGATCTCCTAGATCTTGAATTTACTTGAGACTTGATGATTCCCATCACAAAAGCCCATCCTTCTACCAACCCCACACTTCTGCCAGACTTGAGTCATGGCCTCTCCTGATCTGGCTCATTCAAATACCTCTTAAATCTTGGTTAGGGCAGATTAAAAATTTCAGTAGCATACAAGATTATATGTTCTTTCAGAATTTAAGGCTACAAAGTGCCCATGAGAAATCAGAAAGAATAAGTCATCTAGCCTTGGATTTAAATCTTAACCTGCAATTAGCTAGCTCTGTAACCCAGGGCAAGTTTTACTAAACATGCCTAAACTTATTCTTATAAAATAGAGGAAATATTTTTCAGGGATTATTGCTCAAAACAGATGACATAATGTATTTAAGAGGCCAAATTAAGGTAGACTGTCAATAAATTTCTCTCCCTCCTCCCTTATAATAGCAGTGTAAACTCTGGAGGTAGAGATAATTCATTGATCTCGAAAAATGATTTTAGAAATCTATATTAAAAATTCATATTTCCTGAACCTGAGTAAAAAAATTAAAAATTGTCTATACAGATATAGTACTCATGATGCCATCTGTCAATGCCTACTTAAAATTCAATTCTCAAATATTATTGAATATATGAAATATGTAGAGCCTTCTCAATATGTTTATACCATGAAGTTACACAATACATTCGTGTAATTAAAATATGTAACCAGAAAACTTGTCTACTAATTTACAATAAGAAATTTGTCAATTTAGTGAAGTGGTTGATATTTTTCTGGTTGACAACACATTGCCTCTAAGTCAGCAAATGTATTGGGAAAGTCCAAGTATCAGAATATGCATAAAATTAACACCATAGATATTAGTTATATATTTCTTTTTTTCCCCTAAGTACTAGGGGATTGAACTCAGAGCCTTGTGCATATTTTGGAAGTGCTCTACCACTGAGCTACTCCTTCAGTCCCTATTTTTTATTTTTATCTTGAGATAGGGTCTCACTAAATTATGTAGACTGCCTCTGGTGTTGAATTTGTAATCCTTCGGTCTCCGCCTCCTAAATCACTGGGATTACAGGTGTGCGCCACCAAATCCAGCTTAGTTACATATTTCTAAAGTACTTGACTACATCTTCCTTCACAATGGATGTCTACCTGTTAAGTTACCCAGAAACTGGAGATGACATGAACCCTACCTTTTCCCACTGTGTAACTCAGCTTATGTTGTCACTATGCTGAAATACCTGACAGAAATAAACTTATGGGCAGATTGATTTTGGGGGGCTCACAGAGGATTTCAGTCCCTAGAGGCAGGGTAGGCATGACTATAGAGCAAGTGGCAGGGCCTGTGGCTGATGATCTTATGCTATGGTGGAACATGAACAGGAAGTTTACCAGAACTGGGGGTCCTCATAAAATCTCCAAAGGCTTCCCCAAATGACCTACTTCTGCAAAGCTAGAACCACTCCTGCAAGCTGGGACCCACCTCCCCAAGTTCCATAGACTCTCAGGATGGTGCCACCATCTGGGGACCAAATGTCCAAACATATGACCTTTGGGGGACATTCTAGATTCAAACCATAACACCCAGCGTGGTGTTTGTTTATTGCCAGTGGTGTTAGACTCAGACTGCTTGTTTCTGCCTCTTGTCTGTTCAGTCACTTTCTGGTTTAATTATACAAATCATACAAATTGTTCAAATTTGTTTTGCTTTAATTAGAGTTCTTGTATCATTTTATTGATCTGAGAGTCACCTTTAAGATAACTTCAGATGTGGGCTTACTCAACAATTTAGTCCTTAGAGGTTAGTTACTTCCTTTTGCAATCAAATATTCTAAGAACACAAACTTTAAATTTTGAAGTGGGAGAAGCTTCCAATGAAAAGGTGCCATGACATTTTTCTGCATGCTGGTGTGGAAATTGGTGAGGCCCTTTTTACTGTAGTATACAAGTAGCTTTCTATTATCCCATTATTTCCTCAAAATATTTTACTTAAAAATATTAAATTCAAATTATATGGAAATTATATGCACAAAAATCATACTATATAAGCAGAATAACTATTCAATGGTCACTTTTGAAGAACAAAACTATTAACTTTAGTTTAAAAGTTTAACCTTTTAAGTCATCATTTAAAAAGTATTTTTAAATTTTCACTATTCAAATTATATTTTAACAATTCATCACAAAAACATTATGTTGCTCTTACCATATGACATCTTCTTGTGGTGTATATAAACAAATCTGTAAGTAGAAAAGAATAAGAAAGCCAATTTAGGAGATAGAAATGTCTCAATAAAGTGAGAGTCAAAATGTATTCTCAAATTACTGTCTTTTCCCCTCATCATTTCTTCCCATGTTGTGTTTGGAAACTAAGAGAACTGTAGGCAGCTCCCCTTTTTCCTTACTCTTTTTTTGGCTGTGACACAGTGCAGGCCAGTGCTGACTCCACCTCTCTATTTCACCAGACCCCACAGTTATCCCGGGGTTGTAAGATAAAAAGGGCCTGGAGTCTGTAACATTTCAACAACAAAGGGATTTCTCTAGTGATTATTGTGCTGTTGTGTTTTGTTGTCTTAATGCCAATTAACCATTTAAATAAAGTTAAAAAATATTAAAAACCAGAAACCAAATACTTTAAAAGTTGTGAAAATAAGAATCGATACCTGTAATCCCTGTAACTCAGTAGGCTGGGGCAGAAGGCTCATAGGTTCAGGCCAGAGGCACACTGCACAGCTTAGCAAAACCCTGTCTCAAAAATTTTGAAAAGGGCTGGGGATGTAATGAAATGGTAGAGCTCTTGCTGAACACAACACCCTGGGATTGATCCACAGTACCTACCCCACAATAATAATTATGATATAATAATAAATTAATAATAAATCATTATTATTTATAATAATACAAAATATACAATACACAACATAATAATAAATTAATAGTAATATTTATTATTTATAATATAAAATACATTAAAATATATAAAACAATAACTAATTATTATAAAAAATAATCAATAATTAATCAAATTAAAATTAAAGTGGGAAAATAAGAAGTAAACATAGCCCTAACCACAAAAAAAATCCCCTCCTCAATAACCACTTCATACGATTCATTTTTCCTGTAATAGTTCTAAGCATAAACATGTTTTCACTTCTATTGCACCAAGAAACAATGTCACTTATGGGTATCAAAGGAGTTGAAAGCTCTGAGGCAAAGTTTCGAGTCCACAATTTTTATCCATCCACGTACTTTTTCCCGTTTTTAGTCTAAATACCCAAAGTTCAGGCAGCTTCCACAGGAAGTGGCTCAGGGGAGCTGGCCTGCCTCCTTGCTGTGGGGTGGGCAGGGAAGTCACCGTAGCACCTAGTGGAGTCCTCTTCAGCTTTCTCACTCTGGGAGCTATAAACTTGTCAGAGAGTAGTAATTTTGCTGGTAGGGAGTGTATGGCTCCATTTTCAATGCTCTGGGCTAGGAAGCTGGAGATGCCCAGATCTCCCCCATCCCCCAAGACCAGAAGGGACTCAAGACACTGAGCTGCCTTTCTGCAGCTGCTCCTATGAGATAGGTTTGCTGTCACTTGAGTGGAGGTCTGGACAGCAGTGGCTAGAGATGCCCTGACTGAAAAGGAACTCTTGACTTGAATTTGGGTGCTTGTGAAAGGACCCCAAAAATCTGACTGGCTGAAGACCAGCTTTAAAGTTCATACCTTCTACTCATCTTACTCAAGGATTATCAGTTACCTGTTCTGAATTGGTGCCAAGTAAAGGCAGCTCTTCCAGAGTCCAACATCCTCTGTGTTTGTGAGGCATTTGCGGTAACTAACACTTTGTCCTTCTCAAGCATCAAAAGCATTCATTATTTTCCACTCTGCTACTGAATAATAGTGATGAGTGTGCCAAACAGTATTTCCTGCCTCATTTAAAAATGCTCTTATTGTGAATTCTTCCTCCCAGCTATTTGTCAATAGCCTCTGTTCCATCAATTTTTGTGGCATATTGTTAGATGTCATAGAGTTGGGTCCTACTCACAGCGACCCTATGTACAACAGAACGAAACACACACTGACACTATGCCATGCACGAGAACTTTTTCAACTTTATGCCCATTGTTGCAGACACTGTGCCTAGTTGAGGGTCTTCCCTTGTTTCGTTGACCTGCCACTCTCTGAAACATGACTTCTTTCTCCAGGGATTGGTCCCTCCTGACATGTCAAAAATGCATAAGATACAGTCTAGCCATCCTTGCTTCCAAAGAGCATTCTGGTTGCACTTCTTCTAGGACAGATCGTTAGGTCTTTTGACAGTCCATGGTATATTCAATATTCATGTCCAGCACCATAATTAAAAAGCATCAGTTTTTCTCCTGTCTCCTTATTCATCATCCAGCTTTCACAAACATATGATGCAACTGAAAATATTGTGGCATGAGTCACACCTTTGTCTTCAATGAAACATCTTTACTTTTCAACACTGTAAAGAGGTCTTTTGCAACAATTTTTCTCAGTGCAATGCATCTTTTGATTTTTTGAATGCTGCTTTTATGTGTATTGGTCATAGAACCAAGAAAAATAAAATCTTTGACAACCTTGATCTTTTCTCCATTTATCATGACCTTGTTTACTAATCCAGTTGCAAGGATTTTTGTTTTCTTGATGTTGAGATACAATCCATACTGAAGGCTATATTCTTTGATCTTCATCACTAAATGTTTCAGCTACTTTTCACTTCCAGAAAGCAAAGTTGTGTCATCTGCATAATGCAAGTTGTTAATGAGTCTTCCTCCAATCCTGATGCCATATTATTCTTCAGAAGATCCAGCTTCTTAGATTATTTACTCAGCAAAGAGACTAAAGAGGTACAGTGAAATGATACAGCCCTCACACACAACTTTCTTGACTTTAAACCAAGCAGTGTTTCCTTGTTCTGTTCAAATAACTGCCTCCTGGTCCATGTACAGATTCCTCATTAGTAAAATTAAATGTTCAAGTGTTCCCATTCTTTGGAACGTTATCCATAATTTGTTGGAATCCAAACAAATAACTTTTGATAGTCAATGAAACATAGATAGACATCTTTCTGGTATTCTCTGCTTTCAATTAATATCTATCTGATGTCAGAAATGATATCCCTGGTTCCATGCCCTCTTCTGAATTTGGCTTGACTTTCCAGGAGTTCTCTGTCAATATACTGCTGCAGTCACTTTTGAATGATCTTTAGCAACATTTTGCTTGTGTGTGATATTAATGATATCATTTGATAATTTCCACATTCTGTTGGATCCCCTTTCTTGGGAATCATACAAATAGGGATATCATCTAGTCAGTTGGCCAAGCAGCTGTTTTCCAAATCTCTTGGCATAGAAAGTGAGCACCTCTAGTGCTGCTTCTGTTTGTTGAAATATCTCAGTTGGTCTTCCATCAGTTCCTGAGGTCTTGTGTTTTGCCAGTTCCTTCAAGACAGTTTTCACTTCTTCCTTCAGTCCCATTGGTTCCTGATCATCGGCAACTTATTGAAATGGTTATCCACCAATTCTTTTTGGTATAATGACTCTGTGTATTCCTTCTATCTCCTTTTGATGCTTCCAGAGTCTTTCAATATTTTCTCTGTAAAATTCTTGACTATTGCCACTCAAGGCTTGAGATTTTTCTTCAATTCTTTAAGCTTGAGAAAAACAGAATTTGTTCTTCCCTTCTCGTTTTCTATCTCCAGCTCTTTGTACATCTCATTATAATATTTTATTTTGTCTTCTCGAATTGCCCTTTGAAATCATCTATTTAGTTCTTTAACTTTGTCATGTCTTACTTTAGCTGCTCTACATTCAAGGGAAAGTTTCAGAGTCTCTTTTGACTTATAATTTGGTCTTTTCATTTTTTTCCTGTATTATTAAGAACCTTTGCTTTCCTCATGAATGATGTCTTTGATATTATGCCACAACTTGTCTGGTCTTCTATCATTAGTGTCTAACACGTCAAATCTGTTCTTCAGATGGTCTCTGAATTCATGTGGGATATACTCAAGGTCATACCTTGGCTCTCGTACACATGTTACAATTTTTTTCAGTTTCAGTTTGAACCTGCATATGAGCAGTTGATGGTCTGATCCACAATCAGCACTTGTTTTGTTCTGGTTCTGATATAGCATCAGTGAGCTAAAATAGACTAGTGTTAGCCATTTTGAATCAGATAACCATATGGTCTTGTTGTTGTTGTTGTTAGGTGCCATCAAGTCGGTATCCGACTCATAGTGACCTTCATAGGGTTTCCAATGGTCGACTGTTTTGGGATTGCCTTGGGAGTGGATTGCCAGGCCCTTCTCCCATTTTTACGGTGCTGGGAATTGAACTGGGTTCTCAGAGACTGCAACACAGCTCTCTACCAACTGAGCTAAATCCCAGCCCACCATATGGTCTACTATACCAGAATGATAACCTAAAGAGAAATAGGGTTGCATTCATCATCAAAAAATATATCTCAAGATCTATCCTGAAGCACAATGCTATCAGTGATAGAATAATAGCCACATGTCCACAAAGATGGCCAGTTAATATGACTATTATTCAAATTTACAAACCCACGACTAAGGCCACAAATAAAGAAAGGGAAAGTTTTTATAAGCTTCTGCAGTCTGAAATTGATCATACAGTTAGGATGCAAAAATAGGAGAAGGAACACCTGATGAAAATGCAGATTCCCAGCCCACACACAATCCTCCCATGGACCCATTTTAAAAAACACTGCTCAAGAGGCTCTCACTCTTCCCTGGAACGGGATGAAAGGGAAAGGGTGATGAACCAGAAAGCCCTGGGAGTCTTCCACAACTCAGGGACTCTGATTTGGCTCCAAGCCTGAGACTGAAGCCCGGGGCACCTGTGTCATGGGCTCTGTGGTGGCCCACCTTGAATGTCCTACAGCTTAGTGGTCCCCAGCCTGCCTGTGACATGCAGCCTATCTGCCCACATGCCTGGCCCTCCTCAGAGCTGCCAGATGCCACCAGGGCTACATTATTCTTGAAGATAGTCCTTAACATAGAGAAGTAGCCACCAGTCAGAGGCCTGACTGTTGTTAAGTGCCATCAAGTAGGGTCCATCTCATAGTGACCAATGTACAACAGTACAAAACACTCCCTGACACTGTGCCATGCCCGTCAGTGTTTCTCTGCTATTCATAGGGTTTTTAATAACTGATTATTTTAGGATTGCTTGCAGAGTGGATTGCCACATCCTTCTCCCATTTTTGCAATGCTAGAGATCGAACCCAAGACCTCAGAGAGCACAGCACTGTACCAATAGAGCTAAACCCCAGCCCAGAAGCCTGACATTGTGCTTTAAATGTTGTGCTTATTACTGCAAATTTTATCTGTTAAGACTGAATCTCTGCAGAGCTGGAGACAGTTTCTCTGAAATCTGGATTCAGGGTATAAGCTACCTGAAAATTGCTATTTCATTCTTGGAAGTTATGTTTATAATTTTTGCTTGACATTCACTTTCAGGAGAGCAGGAGAGGAGATTATGCTCTACATGCAGTAGCAACTTTGTCTCATTCTGAAGGCAAGATTAAAAAGAAATTATTGGATTTGATGCAGTAACATCCAGACCATAATGTAACTCTTCTCATCCACAGAAAGTTTTATTTGAGACAAAATTAGGTAAACCATTGAGACAGTTTTGATTAGTCTATGGAACTAAATCCCAATAGCAGAGTTGTTGTTGTTAGGTGCCGTCGAGTTGGTATCCGACTCATAGCGACCCTACGTACAACAGGTGAAACACTTATTGTCAGTGCTTCTCTGCTGTTCAGAGGGTTTTCAATGTCAGATTGATTTTTTGGAGTGGGTTGCCATGTCCGTCTCCCAAACCTACAGCACCTAGTGTTCCGAGGTGGTCTCCCAGCCAAGTACTAACCAGGCCTGATCCTGCTTAGCTTCCAAGATCTGACGGGATCGGATGCCACAGGGCTATGGCTGCAGGACAATAGCAGAGAGGAGGTGGGGTTTTCCTCTGACATAAATGGAATGTTCACTTCTATGTGCACATGTATATGTGTGAGCATATGTGTGTACATTGGCATTTTCTGAAATGAAGTAATGGGCTCTAGGAGGAGCAAGTAGCTGGTAGCCAATAATCATAAACTTGGTTTAGCCATAGTAGTGTCTTTAAAATAATCATACTGAAAAATGTAAGATTTCCACTTAAAAATTTGAATTTCAGAATTATTTTGCAAAACTGTAGCTGGAAAAACTAAGCCCTTGTTCCCACATATTAACAACTAGTTGGCTTTCAATAAATCTCTTGCTTGGAGGATCGCAAGTTCGAGACCAGATACAGTCTAGTTTAAGTCTTAAGAAGTAAAAACCTGTATTAGTAGCTCACCATTAATTAACACCACCAATCCTTGCTGTTGTTGTTGTTGTTAGGTACTGTCAAGTCCAATCCTACTCATAGTGACTCTCACAGGGTTTTCAATAGCTGATTGTTTTGGGATTATTTTGGGAATGAGCTGCCAGGTCCTTCTCTCACCATCAATCCTTAGAACTATGTATTCCAAAGAGCTGACCACATAGTATGAGGAAGTCTATATATGGAAGTCTACATAAGTCACAGCACATTGGAATAGTGGACCAATATGAATGGTAATATTTCCTCCACACTTTCCTCTTTGTTTCATGTTTTTTATGAGAATATAACATCATTTCTTTGCAATCCTCTTTTCTCCCTACACAGTAAAAAAATAGAGTTAAGTTTTAGTCACTTATTTGTTTAACATTAATGGTTAACATTAATTTTAACATTAATTTTTAATTTGCTGCTTAAAAATTTCAAAGTATGGTATATAAAATGAAGAAACACACTTATTAGATATATAAATATTATTAGTAAAGGGAGAAATTCTTTTTTTTTAAATTTTGTGGTACTAGGGGTTGAACCCAGGGCCTTGCGCTTACATGCTATGCAAGTGCTGGACCACTGAGCTGCACCCCCAGCCCCCCTCCCCTTTTTTTTCTTTACTTTTTGAGACAGGGTCTCACTAAATTACGCAGACTTCGTCTGGTCTTGAATTTACAATCCTCCTGGCTCTGCCTCCCAAGCCGCTGGGATTACAGGTGTGTGCCACCACGCCCAGCTGTAAAGGGAGAAATTCTATGTATCTCTGAAAATGCTGTTGATCAATCTCAGAGACTTGAGCAAGCTAAAATGAGATATTTGTATTTATTAGTCTAGTGTAGAATTTTAAACTATAAGCTCTTTTATAAATTTCCCTAAATCATTGGTTTCATAGAATATTAACAAATGAATATTCTTTACCTTAAATCCTTTCCTGGAACTCCTGGGAAAATATGTGAAGCACTGGAAAAACATTTGTACCACAAACACAATGTAACAAGCTCAGACATTAAGGGCATAGGACATACAATAAAGCTGAGGATTTTCGATCAGCTTTATTTTACAATCTGAGTACTCTCTATGATGACAGATCTTTGAGAAGCAGGCCTCATGGTCTCTCCTGGGTTTGTGGAATCTATGACTTGAGTCGTGCCATAGGGCCAGTAAGGCCCTTTTTAATTAGGCTAGGGACCCTTTCTTTTCACTGTAAGGATTCAATAACAAAAGCCAGTATTCAAAAGCCAGTATAGAAACTGGCACACCAAAAGCTATTGAGTTATTCATTTATTCATGCAATAAATATTAATTCCTGAAGTATATCTTAATATAGGGAGCCTAACACTGAGTGCCTGCAGCCATAACCCTGTGGCATCCGATACCGTCAGATCTTGGAAGCTAAGCAGGGTCGGGCCTGGTTAGTACCTGGATGGGAGACCGCCTGGGAACACAGAAGCTGTAGGCTTGGGAGAAGGACCTGGCAACCCCCTCCCAAAAATCAATCTGCCATTGAAAACCCTATGCACAGCAGAGAAGCACTGACAATAGTATTTCCCCTATTGTACAGAGGGTGACTATGAGTTGGATACCGACTCGACGGCACCTAACAACAACAACAACACTACTTAGCAAGATTCTCACTTATATTCCTAAAGTACTAACAGCCAAATCTTGCTGATTTTTTGGGCTGGGATTTAGCTCAGTGGGTAGAGTGCTGTGCTGCAGTCTCTGAGGCCCCGAGTTCAATTCCCAGCACCACAAAAATGGGAGAAGGGCCTGGCAATCCACTCCCAAGGAAATCCCAAAAAACAGTCAGCCATTGAAAACCCTATGAGAGTCGCTATGAGTCAGATACCGACTTGACGGCACCTAACAACAACAACAACACTTCAGTCTTGTGCTTCAACACAATCTGATGTTCATACCCTAAAAATGTATGGGAAAACATGGTTACATATAGATCCATCTCTGTTCCCATTGAAAGAGCAAAAATGTATATTTATTTTAATAAAGACTAGAGTGTTTTTAGGGGGCTGGGACTTAGCTCAGTTGGTAGAGTCCTGCTCTACAGTCTCTGAGGTCCAGAGTTTGATTCCCAGCACCACAGAAACGGGAGAAGGACGTGACAACCCACTCCCAAGGCAATCCCGAAACAGTCAGCCAATGAAAACCCTATGAGGGTCGCTATGAGTCGGATACCGACTCGATGGCACCTAACAACAAGAGTGTTTTTAATGGCAAACATTTGCTCCTGAAACATCTTAGAAATTATTTGAAGCAGGGGAAAAAAGATGATGAAGTGGAACTGGTGAGGAGGAGAGGGAAAAAGAAGAAAGTCTAAAGCATTCACCCAATGATATTTTGAAATAACTCCTTTCTACTTTTATTTTCTATGTAGTCTGGAGTTTGTTTTATTAATTGGTATACATTCCCATTTTCTCTGTTTTTCTTTTTAATCTCAAGTTTTTCCAAAGACTACATGTGAGAGAATATGAAAAAAAAATTGTGGAAAAGTTTCAAAAAGAAGAAAGAAGATAACTTTTTGATTATCACCACAGCCTGTTTGTGCCCTTATATATGCTTAGTGTACAGGGTTCAAAGGGCCCCCCCATTTAGCAAACTAGTCTGTTGCTCAGGCACTATAAAAGAGTAACAACAGGTAAAATGAAGTGAGGATAATGACAGCTAGGACATAGTGAGGCAGGATAGTTTCAATCTACTAAAAAGGAGTGGGATCACTGAAAATTATTAAAATCAGTGGCAAATTGTCCTTTCCTTTTAAATCTGCCATAGACAGAAGCCCGGCAAGTAGTGACTTCTCATCCATAAAAAGAAATAAGCAACCCAATTCTTTCTTATCTGGAAAGCCTCTCTTGCCTATCTTGCTACTTACCGATTTAAATCCTAATTTGAATGTAAAGATAATTTAAGATTCCTTTTTATTGACCCTGAAAAGGGATATGCATTAATAATTTATGCCTTTGACTTGACTTTTCTTTCTTTCTTTCTCTCTTTCTTTTCTTTTCTTTTCTTTTTTTTTTTTTTTTCTTTCTTTTTCTTGGGAAAACAGTATAAGCCTGGCATGGTGGTACACACTTTAATCCTAGTAACCCAGGAGGCAGAGACAGGAGGATCTCAGGTTTGAGGCCAGAGGCAGCCTGAATAACTCAGTAAGACCTTATCTCAATTTAAAAAATACAAAAGGGGCTGAGGGTGCACCTCAGGAGCAGAGTGCTTGCAAAGTATGCATGAAGTCCTAGGCTCAGCCCTCCAGTACAATCAACCAATCAATCAATAAATAAAATGAAAGAAAGAGAGGGAGAAGGAAAGAAAGAAAGGCAGTATAGCCATGCTTTTTAATGGAATAATTACCCAATGGTCCTGATACATCCACTTGTGGATAGACAAGCCCTCATTGTTGTTGTTGTTGTTAGGTGCCCCGGAATAGGTCTGACTCATCATGACCCTCATAGAGTTTTCAATGGCTGATTGTTTCGGAATTGATAAGCCCTCATTAGGTATAATATGTTGAAACTAAATTTGGCAAAAATCCTGGTTTGTGGCTTATGCCTTTCCAGAAAGCTAGTGTAGCACATATACAACTAGAGACTTTGTCTTAGGGAAGTATTGCAGGTATATATATTCTGCTATACCACCTAAAAAGGGATTTGAAAAAGTTTCATTTATATCACACAACAGAAACTTGCAGCCACAGAAGTATGTCAGAGTAAATTATGAATCAGAAATATTTGCTGAAAAGACAAAACATGATTTTTCTTCATCAGCCTATGATCTTAAGGTTTTCTTCTTACATTGCAGTAGTACATAAAATACAAGATAAAATGAAATGTCTTCTTTCTATAAAGCTTGTATACACCCTTCCTAGAAGAAAGTACTATTAGAACTTTTGACTAAGGATCTTTCTATAGCCTTCTTAAGTATATAAGACTGAAGAGAAATAAATGTATATGCTTCAATTAAAATATAGCCAGTGGAAGAAATAGTTGTTATTACGTGCTGTCAAGTCATGTCCAACTTGTAGGGACCCTTTTACAGTTTTCAACGGTTGATTGTTTTGGGATTGCCTCAGAAGTGGATTGCCATGTCGTTCTCCCATTTTTGTGGTGCTGGGGATTAAATTTCGGACCTCAGAGATTATATAGTTATTGGTAAGACATTGCTAGAGATTGCAGAGTGGCACATTACCAACTGAGCTAAATCCCAGCCAGAAAGAAATAGTAAGATTCATAATATGCTTCTTTTTTGGCTTCCTAGTGTCTAAATTAATTACATATTATCTCTTAGGCTCTTCATTTTAATAAATATATTTTTGCTATTAAAAAAGGATTTATGTGAAACTTTATGCTGAAAGATACCATAGAAAATGTAGGGATAAAAAGAAAGTAGATGTCTCCTCATGAACTGTCACTTGAAAGTTTGAGTTTTTATAAATTTTGCAAACCAATGTGACAGACTTTTCTGCATTATTACCCTTCATTTGTTGTTGTTGTTGTTGTTGGGTGGCGTCGAGTTGGTATCCGACTCATAGTTGGTATCCGACTCATAGCGACCCTCATAGGGTTTTCAATGGCTGATTGTTTCGGGATTGCCTTGGGAGTGGATTGCCAGGTCCTTCTCTCATTTTTGCGGTGCTGGGAATTGAACTCGGATCCTCAGAGACTGCAGCGCAGAGCTCTACCAGCTGAGCTAAATCCCAGACCTACCCTTCATTTAGGAAGAAAAAAAACACCCATCTGAGTAACACAAATAAGGCATGATTTTCCATTCAACCAATATTCTGTTTTCAACACAGACAATGAAACCTGCTTAATCTAGATTACCCTGACAGAACATAGAAATCAGATGTTATTTAAAAATGTCAAGCAAATAAAAACAGAAAAATAGAATTGATTGATTTCTATAGAAAAGTTGGTATTTTGCCAAGCTTGTTTTCCTTAGAAGTGTTCTTTTTTTTCATCCTGATCTTTCTTTAATTTGTTTTTAAATGCCTGTCTAAAAGGAATCTTATTATTCTATAAATGTCATTTGGGCTGGGATTTAGCTCAGTGGGTAGAGCGCTGCATTGCAGTCTCTGAGGCCCCAAGTTCAATTCCCAGCACCGCAAAAATGGGAGCAGGGCCTGGCAATCCACTCCCAAGGTAATTCCGAAGCACTCAGCCATTGAAAACCCTATGTGGGTCGTTATGAGTCGGACTCGAGGGCACCTAACAACAACAACAACAATAAATGTCATTTAGAAAGATGTTTAGCAAATTTGTTCCTAAACGTTGGAGCTCATAGCCAGTCTTTAGTTTTCCATCTATCATATTGAGTTCTTCACCCTGGAAACCACATGTTTACGAGTTTTTGGTTGAATTATAGAAGGTTGAGAGGAAAATCCTTGAAGGATATTTTCAGCATATTTCAGTTTTAAGATTATTATTCTCTGACCTCTCCTTTTTTTCTACATATCAAGGGCAAGCACATGCTACTGGAAAACTCTTTTGTTATCTTCCTAATTCTAGAAGAAGTTTCAGCTTATTCAAATTTGAAGACAGAAACAATGATGACCCAGCACTCTTGCCATTCAAAAATAGAAAGATAGCTGAGTTGAAAAGGAAGACAGCAGCTGGGTGTGGTGGCACACACCTGTATTCCTAGCACTTGGGAAGCTGAATCAGGATTTACACATGAGTTTGAGCCCAGCCCATGGCCTCCACAGTAAGTTCCAGGCATCTTGTCTCAAAAAAAAAGAAAGAAAGGAAAAAGAAAAAGAAAATGAAAATAGCATCCTTCCTTTAGATTCACATTGCAAGGAACTAGGGGTGGAGAATGAAGAAAGGGCCTTGCCCATGAAAACAAAGCCCGAGCCTCTGAAGTCAAGACTTGCCTTGACACATACATTTATGGTTATGGAAATTAAATTGTGTCAAAAAGATTTTACTCTCTTAAAAAATTGGTATGGCTTTTTTGTTTTGAGAGTTTATATAATTTAAATTGTTATTTTAACATTAAATCTGAAAATCAAATCCTAAACTAATAAGCTAACATACTCTGAGAAAAAAAAAAAGACTTTGATTGTTCCTTTATTCTGAACAGAATTGATGGTTTCTTTTCTTTTTTCTTTTGTTTTGTTTTCTTCCTCTCTCTTTCTTCCTTTTCCCCTTTCCTTTCCTTTCTTGTACTGGGGGACTGAACCCAGGGCCTGGCACATACTTTGCAAATGCTCTGCCACCAATCTGCATCCCGAGTGCTCTTTTTTTATTTTTCATCTTGAAACAGGGTCTTGATAAATTATGCAGGCTGCCTCTGGCCTTGAATTTGCAATCCTTTGAATTTGTGTTCTTTCAGCCTCTGCCTCCCAGATTGCTGGGATTATAGATAAATGCCACCCCATCTGGCTTGGAATTGATCTGTTTTTTTGTTTTGTTTTTTGAAACAACGAGTGCTGTTAGCCCCAGTACCAAAAAAACAAAAACAACAATGATAACAACAAAAACTAAGTGCTAACTATTACATAATTATCGTTTTTTAACTTCTAGTAGTACAATCTCTGAGTTCCAGTGGTCTTCTTTTCAAATATTTCTCACCTGTTATCATATTTGTTTTTCCAAATAAATTTTTGAATCATTTCATCAAATTCTTTCCTTAGGAAAAAAACTCATTTGTTTCTTTCACCAAAATATACTCCAGATTGTCTGGAGTTAAATATTAATATGCAAATAAGCACCAGAACCAACTACAATAGACCATAATTGAATATCTCTTTCATCGCTCAGTAGAAAAAGAATATCTAAGTATAAAAAGCAAAAGAAGAAACATAACATAAAAAGATTGATAGATATAACTGTCCTTGACTATCTTTTTTCCTGTGTTAGTTTTACTATCTGAATCATCCTGGACAAGATATTTATTCTATTTTCCTTTGTGTCTTCATCTGTGCAATTGAAAAACAGACTCAGTCTTGATAAATTTATGAAATATCAACTATATGGAATATTAGACAAGCATTTTAAAACATTCTGGGAAGTGTAAAATGAAAACCACATTTTTAATCAGTGGTGCAGTTATAAAATAGACCTTGGGGGTTGTATAAATCTGGTTTGTAACCCAGCTTTTGCAACTGTAGTAATGTGCCTTAAGTATGGTGACATCAGTTGAAAAGTTGTTTTGAGAGTTAGACAGAGTAGAGGATATAGTACCAAAATTATAATTAATCATTACCCAAAAAATTAATCACTCTAATCTAATCCAATCCAAAGACCACCAGGCACTCCCTGGGCTCAAGTGGTTCCTCCCAGACCCATCATCTCCCTTTGTCTAATTTCCATGATTATCAGTATCATCTGAATTCTCTGCAATGAACATTTACTATTTTTAGGTTAAGACTAGTTTCTTTTTCCTCCAAACTAAATATGATTATCTCACATACAATTTTTTTCTTTTAATTTTTCCAAATTTATATAATAAATATGTGGGGCTGGGATTTAGCTAAGTTGGTAGCGCGCTGCGCTGCAGTCTCTGAGGTCCCGAGTTCAATTCCCAGCACCGCAAAAATGGGAGAAGGGCCTGGCAATCCACTCCCAAGGCAATCCGGAAACAGTCAGCCATTAAAAACCCTATGAGGGTCGCTATGAATCGGATACTGACTTGATGGCACCTAACAAGAACAACAACATAATAAATATGCATATGATAAGATTTTAATTTTGCAGTTTTTCAAATGAAAATGTCTTAATATTCCCTAAGTTACCATATTGTGTTCTCTATGAGGGAAAATTTCAACTGAGGCAGTAAAAGGATAAAAACAACACTGATGAATCCCCTGGATTTAGGTCTGATGTATAAAGCCTATAGCACCTCCTAATGGAATGTTTGAGCCTGCCTCCTTTGTCCCATTATTACAATGCTCAAACATTTTAACAATGTACACATTAGTAATTGTGGTCACCTGCATTATTTCCCCAGGAGTTTGCTTACTAATTTCCCCACCTACAGAAGCAGTTGTGAAAATGTTGATATGCACAGTTACTTTTTAAAAGCCCCAAGATAGTAATTATAATTACAAGGGTTCTTCTCTATTCTGTAAACTAATTAGCCACTTCCTTCTCTTTGCCCATAGAGTACCTTATGGATTCTTCTGTTATAGCTGGTACATATAGTGTTTACTACATGCTAGATGTTGTTCTAAATTCTGTAGGTATATTACTTTTTTAAACTTCAAGTAATCCTGAGGCAGAAGGACAGGGAAATGTTAGAGGACATGGGAGGGGAAAGGAGCCCTTCACCCCCCGAATCTGGCTGGCTGAGACCAAATTGCCTACAAAGGACTATAACCTCCTTTCTGAAAAATCTCACAAACAAGATTATGGATTGTATTTATAGTCAAAACATATGCCTTGACTTCCTTGTTACCTATATATAGTAAGAATTCCTTTGACCCCTTTAACCAATGCAGCTTTCCAGCACTTCTCTCTTATTGGTAAACCTGTATAAATGCACCTTGTGGACCACCTTATGATCTCATTTATTAAAAGGTTCCTTAAATACTCTAAACAATGGAACACTAAAAATCACCAAATCACTTATATAGCTATTGGTAAGACATTAAGATGTGACTCTCTTTCTTCAGAAGTCCGCATCCATGTCAATTGAAAAACTGATACTTGACCCAGGCAATCTGCTTTTGAGTTCATGTTTGTAGTTGTTGTTGTTAGGTGCCATTGAGTCAGTATCTGACTCATAGAGACCCTACATACAACAGGGGAAACACTATTGTCAGTGCATCTCTGCTGTTCATAGGATTTTCAATGGCAGATTGATTTTTGGGAGTGGCTTGCCAGGTCCATCTCCCAAACCCACAGCACTTGGTGTTCCTAGGCAGTCTCCCATCCAAGTACTAGCCAGGCCTGACCCTGCTTAGTTTCTAAGATCTGACAGAAATTCTGACTAAAAATCTATATTCCGGTGATTGACATTTACCATCTAAGTTTGTGTAAGTATAGTGTTACCATAGTCTTATGACATTTGAACAAAGATGAAATTGCCAAAAGACACATTTTTCAGAATTGATCTCTGTTGTTAAGCAAGGTTTGACTCTCTTTCCAATCAAGTCCATATGCCAGTAATTACACCAATTTTTTTTCCTTGAAATGATTCCACAATCTGATTTGTATTGCTTCTTCCTGCCTATGGTTCCTCTTTTTTACTTAATAGTAGTCATTTGAGGTCTGCCAAGAGCAAAAGATATGAAGGGAGTACTCTAATCTGACTTTGCTGTTTGTGCCTTTATCCAACTAGTAAGTTGTACTAGACCTTCTTAAAAATTTAATTTGACTTAATTTTTGATTAACACATAATATTTGTGCATATTTATAAAGTATATTCTGATGTTTTGAATCATGTATTACTGGAGTAATAGTCAACTCATAGTAGTTAGCATGCCCATCACAATAAGTTTTACCATTTCTTTATGAAGAATACATTCAAAATCCTCTTTTTAAACTAGTTTCTTATATGTAATGCAGTATTGTCAATTACATTCATGCTGCTATGCCATAGAACTCCAGAATCTTTTCCTCCTATCTATTATACCTGTTCACCAGTCTTGCATCATTTCCTTCTACTTCCTATATTCCCAAGTTTCTGATAACTATTCTACTCTCAACTCCTATAAGATCAAAAGTTTTAGTTTCCATGTGTGAGTGAGATCATGCAGTGTTTTTCTTTCTGTACCTGAATTATTTCACTTAACATAATGTCCTCTAGGTTTATCATGTTCTGACAAATAACAGGATTTGTACTTCTTATAGCTAAATATTATTCTGTTGGGAAACAGTATGGAGGTCCTTGGCTTTAAAAAGCTGTATATAAAAGTATTTTATAAATTATAAATCTTAGGAATTGAGGATATTGTTATTATTATTACAAATTTTCATATCAATAAAATAATAGTGATAGATTATTGAGATGTTACTGTGTTAGTTAGCTTGTGCTTTGCTGTGGCAAAATATCTGACAGAACCAAATTACAGAAGGAAAGACTTATCAGGGGATCACAGTTTAGAGGATTTCAGTCCACAGAGGCAGGTCTGGCAAGACAGGGGGACAGGATGCAGAGTGGGCTTAGGACCTCACATCATGGCCGATCAGGAGCAGAGACTTTGCCAGAACTGGGGGTCCACATAAAACCTTCAAAGGCCCACTCCCAGTGACCTGCTTCGGCAAAGCTGGGTCTTACTTCCTAAAGTTCCATAGTCTCCCAGGACAGCTCCACCAACTGGGGAACAAATATTCAAACACATGACCTTTGTTGTTAGGTGCCATCAAGTGGTATCCAATTCATAGCAACCCTCATAGGGTTTCCAATGGCTGATTGTTTTGGGATTGCATTGGGAGTGGATTGCCATGTCCTTCTCCCATTTTTGTGGTACTGGGAGACGAACCTGGGACCTCAGAGACTGCAGAGTGGCATTCTACCAACTGAGCTAAATTACATGACCTTTAGGGAGGGGGAATTTTAGGTTTAATCTATAAGTTACTTTTATTAAACTTCTACTGTGTATCCTGATTTTTAGACTAAGTGCACAAAATTGAATTCAACACACTCTGTTTCATTGCAGCAGTATCAGCATCCATGCAATGTCAGCTTCTTATTTGACTTTTCTACTTCTTATTATGTTTTTCCATTCAACCACCCTTCTCACCTCCTCCCAATCTTTTTGTGTGTTTAATATATATCCTTTCAATCTATCATTTCTATGTTTATTTAGATATGCAGGCATAAAATAAATGTAGTAGGTTTTCAAGGTGTGTGCATTTAACATTATTGAATGATATTCTTTTATAGTCATAATATTGTTTCTATGTTTTCCCATCTGCAATTATCTTTTAAGAGACATCTTAATATATACTAATGTGGAAAATTTTTTCCAAGTGCTGCAGATAACTTATTTTTTGTCTATCTCTCATTTTACTCCTTCTCCTCTTCTAGACTTCCTTCATCATTATCACCACCAACACTGCTTTGAAACTTAGAAACATAATTGCTACATCATATATTGAATATGTTGTTTTTGTAGTTGTTAGGTGCTGTCAAGTTGCGTCTGACTCACAGTGACCCTCATAGGGTTTTCAATGGCTGGTTGTTTCGGGATTTGCTGTGGGAGTGGATTGCCAAGTCCTTCTCTCATTTCTGTAGTGCTGGGAAGTGAACCCGGGACCTCAGAGACTGCAGAGTGGTGCTCTACCAACTAAGTCCCAGTCCCATATTGAATATAAGTATAGTTAATTTACAACTCCTTGAAATTTTACACTTTTCTCATTGTTTCAGTTTGCACTTGTCTAATTACTAACAAGTGTAAACCCTTTATTTTCTTATTAGCCATTTGAGTTTACCTGTGTATTTGTGTATTTTCTATTTCAACAGTAAAAATGCAAACTTCATGGATACTGTTATTTATCACACCTGCTTTCCTTTTCCTTTTATCATAAACTTATCCTATCAATATTTTAGAAGATAATAACAAGGATAAACAAGCATTTATTTCTCACTCACGGGGTACACACTTATCTACAGGTAGTTGCTGTTCTGATGAGGGCTACTGGACAGTGCCTCAGCCTGCAGTTTTGTTGAGGACTGCCATTGAGAAGAAACTATCTTTTAGAGTAAAGAAAAACTCTGTTTAATTTGCCTTTCTTCAAAATATAGGAGCGAAAACTATACAGACTATTTATAACCCACTATTATTTTGGCTACAGGAGAAGGCCTCTCAAGGCAATCCCGAAACAGTAAGCCATTGAAAACCCTATAAGGGTTGCTATGAGTTGGACATGACTTGACGGCACCTAACAAGAACAACAATTATTTGGGCTAGGGTTTGGATCAGTTTGGTAGCATGTTGTTCTGTACTCTGTGAGGACCCTGGTTAAAATTAGCCAATGAAAACCCTATGAGGGTCGCTATGATTCTGACTCAAATTGATGGCACCTGACCACAACAATTGGTGGTGTTGTTAGGTGCTGTTGAGACAGTTCTCGACTCATAGCGACCCTATGTACAACAATAGGAAACACTACCCAACACTGTGCCATGCCCAGCAATATGTTGGTACTGCTCTGCTATCCATAGGGTTTTTAATGGATGATTGCTTCAGGAGTGGGCTGCCAGTTCCTTCTCTCATTTTTGTGGTGCTGAAGATGGAACCCAAGACCTCAGAGCGCACAGAGCAGCACTCTAGCAACTGAGCGAAATCACAGTCACATACAACCCACTAAGCCTAGTGAAAAACCTTGCCAGTTGACTTGTCAGGAAATTATCTTGAATAAGACTATATTTGATTATTCTCTCTGCTTTATTATAACTTAATATCCTTTACTTATATTTTCTAATTTTCAATGTAAGATGAAAAGGCTCTCCAATATGCTAAATTATCTTAACTACAGAGATTATTTAATCTCTCATAGTTATAAACCTGCAGCCTTAGCACTGTGGCATCCTATCCTGCCAGATCTCAGAAGCTAAGCAGGGTTGGGCCTGGTTAGTACTTGGATGGGAGATGGCCGGGAACACCAAGTGCCGTAGGCTTGGGAGAAGGACCTGGCAACCCACTCTCAAAAAAATTCAGCCATTGAAAACCTATAAATAGCAGAGAAGCACTAACAATAATGTTTCACCTGTTGTACAACAACAACAACATGATTATAACACCTATCCAAAGTTTGTTTTAAAAAATAAGTAAATGCTCCAAAAAAATGCATGAAGTCATCAAATATGTCTTGCACCAGAGTTACTATTCAGCCAGTCTCCATGACCATATCAATTCTAAAACATTGAAATAATCCTTACCCATAATAAATAGAAGCTATCATTTGCCCCTTACCCGTACTTCCCCAGTGCTCCAGCCCAACACAACCCAACAAAATCCTGACATGAACAGCACCACCTTCAGGAACATGCTTCAGCACTCTGGCTGGTACTTGTTCTGGCTGGTCTGTGCCATGCTATACTAGTTATAAAAGTATTTTAAATATCACCATTGAGTGTAGGAAATAGCAAACATTCACATGTAAAATAAACTTATAGAGCTTTTTGTGTTTTTTTTTTTTCTTTGTTCCTCCGGTAAACACATATATATGCATAGGACAATCATGATATTTACATACACTCCCTGAAACCTCTGGGATAAAGCAAGCAGTGCAGTCTGTCTCTCTTCCTGAGGCTGTCTGCATTAATGATGGCTCTGGCAGTTTTTTATCTCAACACACTGCAGAGCTTCACTACATGCACACTTCTCACATCTCATGGTTTCTTCCTATATTCTTTTCTATTCTTGCTCCAACGCTTTTTCCCAAGGTATTTTCAAGTGGTACTTTTGTTTATCAGCTGTTTGAAGCCTTGCGTACCTTAAAATAACTTATTCAGCAATTGGATATAAATTCCTAACTTGAAAGTGTTCTTATTTCAGCACTTTCTATCTAGTTTTTCTATCTAGTTACAAATATTATTTCTCAGTCCTGCAAAACTCTGTCACTGTGTCTTAACCTTTTGCTCAGTTGGGTGTGGTGGCTCAAGCCTGTAATCCCAGTGAGTCAGGAGGCAGAGCCAGGAGGATCTTGAGTTCAAGGACACAGGCACACTGTGTAATTTAAAAAATGGACTGAGGATGTAGCCTAGTGGTAGAGAACTTGCAAAGTATGTACAAGGCCCTGGGTTCAATCCTCCTATATTGCAGCAAAAACAACAGCAACAAAAAGTTCTTTCATTTTTTTAGTAACATTGTCACTTCCTGATTCCTTCTAGAGAGCTCATTGACATGAGCTTTCAGTCCACTGATTTGTTTTTCAGTTATACTCATTTTGAAAAATGGTATCCACAAAACAGTAGCAAGGGTTAATCTAATACTAGGCTTCCTGAGTTGTTTAAGCTGTTAGGATTTTTCATCTTAATATCTCTAATTGGTCTTCCATAGCTGGTTTTCTGAGTCATGTTTCCAATTTCCTCCTTTAGGTCTCTAAGGATATTTATTAAGCCCTTTAAAAAAATATTATGCTTATTAAAAATTCTTTTTCAGTCTAGTCCATTCATTTGGATTCTTCTTTTAAGGATTTTTCAGTATGTTCTTTTCTTTTCATAGTGATCACATTCCTTACATTGTTATTTTTTTTCTGTGAACATATAGTCTCTTAGATCTGGAATAATCTTCAAATAATTTAATAACCAGGACAGCATAGATGCTCAGTAATCCAAAGAGAAAGTTGAACTTATTAAAACATGACTATTACAACTACCTAATACAGACTCAATGGCTGAGTGTTGGCCTAATGTAGGACTGTCAGTTAACTGTACTAGTTATACGTACCATCATCTCCTGATTAATATTTGCAGACTACAGTGTTCTTATACCAAAAACCACCTGCCTAATGACCCAATTCTGATGTTAATTAATTCCATCTGAATTGGTTAGCAATATAATTTTTAAATCTTGTCCCTACAGCCACTAAGATAAAATTCAATTTTTTTGTGAACTGTTGTGAAAAGGATTATTGCCTTAACTTCCTTCTCTTTCTGTTCACAATTGGTGTAAAGGAAGGTTACTGATTTTTGAGTGCTGATTTTGTATCCTGCTATTTTGCTGAAGGAGTTAATTAGGTCTAAGAGTTTTCCAGAAGAATTTTTGGAATCCTTTAGGTAAAGGATCATGTCATCCGTGAATAAGGATAATTTGATCTCCTCCTTGCCTACCTGAATCCTTTTGATTTCTTTCTCTTGTCTGATTGGTCTGGCTAGGATTTGATCAGAACATTGTATAAGAGAGTGAACATCCTTGTCTTGTTCCTGATCTCAGAAGAAATGGTCTC
This sequence comes from Pedetes capensis, assembly GCA_007922755.1. Lineage (NCBI taxonomy): Eukaryota > Metazoa > Chordata > Mammalia > Rodentia > Pedetidae > Pedetes > Pedetes capensis. Next base: position 24,115 of record VMDO01013188.1, on the reverse strand, counting down.
AATTTTTCTGCATTTAATATGATATTGGCTGTAGGTTTATCATAAATGGTCTTTATGATATTGAGGTATTTCCCTATTATGCCTATCTTCTCCCGGGTTTTTATCATGAAAAGGTGTTCCACTTTATCAAAGGCCTTCTCAGCATTGATGGAGATGATCATGTGATTTCAGTCTGCAAGTCTCTTGACATGTTGAATGACATTGATTTTCATATGTTGAACCAGCCTTGTATCTGTGGAATCAAGCCCACTGGATCATGGTGTATGATACTTTTTATGTATTGCTGAATTCAGTTTTCCAAGATTTTGTTGAGAATGTTGTATCAATGTTCATCAGGCAAATTAGTCTATAGTTCTCTTTCTTTGAAGTGCCTTTGCCTGGTCTTGGTATCAGGGTGATGGTGGTTTTGTGGGATGAGTTTGGGAGTGCCCTTTCCTTTTCTACTTTTTGAAATATTTCAAGGAGAATAGGTTTTAGTTCTCATTTGAAGGTTTGATAGATTTCTACTGTGAATCCATTAGGGTCTGGGATTTTCTTTGTTGGGAGGCTTTTTATTACCTTTATTTTGGTGTAGGTAATGAATCTGTTTAGATTGCTTATGTCCTCCAAGCATAAGTTTTGTAAATCATATACATTAATGAATTTATCTATTCCTTCAGCATTTTTGTTTTTTGGGAAGTACAATTTCTTAGAGTATTCCCTGATGATTTTTCTGGATTTTGCTGGTATTGGTGGTTATGATCCCATTCTCATCTCTAATTTTTCAATTTGGACCTTTTCTTTGTTTCTTTTGCTAAGGCTGGAAGAAACAGAAAAAATAATCCAAAAATTCACACAGAAACACAAAAGACCACATATAGCAAAACAATCTTAAGCTACAAAACTGGTGCATGCAGGATCACAATATCTGACTTTAAACTATACTATATGGCGATTGTACAAAAACAGCTTGGCCCTGGCACAAAAATGGGCCTGAAGAACAATAGAACAGAATTAAAGATCCAAAGATACACCCACACAAGTATAGCCACCTGATCTTTGACAAAAGGGCTAAGGATGCAAAATGGAGAAAAGATAGCCTCTTCAAGAAATTGTATTGGGAAAATTGGATGTTCATCTGCAGAAAAATGAAAATAGATTCATACCCCTCAATTTGCATGAGAATCAACTTGAAATGCATAAGAGACCTCAATATAAAACCAGAAACCACAAAACTACTAGAGGAAAGATAGGAAACACACTCCAACACACAGCCATAGGAAAGTATTTCCTTAACAAGACTCCAATTGCTCAGGAAATCACACCAAGAATGTACAAATGGGATTACATAAAATTAAAAAGCTTCTGCACAGCAAAAGAAACAATCAATAAAGTTAAGAAAAAGGCATGGAATAGGAGAAAATCTTCACATCCTATACATCTGACAGATGACTAATTTCTAGAATTTACAAAGAACTCAAGAAAGCAAATCCCAAGACAACAAATAACCCAATACAGAAGTGGGCAGAGGAAATGAACAGACAATTCTCAAAAGAAGAAATTCATAATGCTAAAAACACATGAAAAATGGTCAATATCCCTAGCCATTGTTGCTGTTCTTATTGTTAGGTGCTGTCAAGTCAGTCTTTATGTCTAACTCATAGAGACCCTACATACAACAGGTAAAACACTATTGTCAGTTCTCTGCCATTCATAGGGTTTTCAATGGTTGTTTTTCTGCAAGAGTGCATTGCCAGGTCCTTCTCCCACTCCTACAGCACCTGGTATTCCCAGGCAGTCTCCCATGCAAGTACTAGCCAGGTCTGACCCTGCTTAGCTGAGATCTGATGGAATTGGATGGAATGCTATGGCTGCAGGCACAGTGCTATGGCTGCAGACTCCCTAGCCATTTGTTGTTGTTGTTAGGTGCCATCGAGTCGGTATCCGACTCATAGCGACCCTCATAGGGTTTTCAATGGCTGAGTGCTTCGGGATTGCCTTGGGAGTGGATTGCCAGGCCCTTCTCCCATTTTTGCGGTGCTGGGAATTGAACTTGGGGCCTCAGAGACTGCAATGCAGCGCTCTACCCACTGAGCTAAATCCCAGCCCCCCTAGCCATTAGGGAAATGCAAATCAGAACAATTCTGAGATCCCACCTAACTCCAATTAGAATGGCTAAGATCAACAAAACAATAATAAATGGTGGTGAGGATGTGGAGAAAAATGAACCTTCTTACACAGTTGGTGAGACTGTAAATTGATCGGTTCAACCACTTTGGAAATCAATATGGATATACCTCAGAAAACTAAAAATAAAACATATGACTTAGCTATAACACTCTTGGGAATATACCCAAAGGGAGACAAGTCATCATGCTACAGAGACACCTGCATCTCCAGGTTTAATGCACCACTCTTCACAATAGCAAGGATATGGAACCAACCAAGATGCCCATCAACAGAAGAATGGCAAAAAAAATTGTGGTACATATACACAATGGAATTTTTCTCAGCCATAGAAAAGAATGAAATAATGTCATTTGCAGCAAAATGACGCAGGCTCAAATACCTTATGTTCTCACTCATATGTGGGAGCTGATCTTATTTAAAGGAAGAAAAAAACCTACATATAAGTAGATATATAGAAATGCACAATTAAATGTAGCACAGAAGGGAAAGTATAAGAGTAGAAAGAAGAAGGGAGGGGACTAGTAAAGAGAAGCAAAGGTTGTGGAGGTGAGAAGGGGAGGAGAAACAATGTAGAGGGATAAAGGGAGAGAGGGTAATCTCAATGTAAATGATACACCATCATGAGTACATGTTAAAATACAACCCATTAATGCATACAACTGTACTGTATATTAGTCAAGATTCCATAAAGTTTGCAAATTGACAAAAGTGTAACCAAAAGTGACATAATAGTTGCATAATTGAAAAAGCAAATGTTGTATTACTCTGTACCCCATCAATATTTATCAATAAAGGGAAAAAAGAAAAAAAATTCAACACTTTTAATATCTAAATATAAGGTTTTTAAGATCATAAAAGGTTTAAAAGGGTAAGATAAAACATTTTCAAGAAAAGGCCTTTGGCTTTGGTTATAAATATCTCTTCATCAGCCATCAAAGGTATTCTTCCTTTGATGACTTAACACCACACCAAAATACAATCATGGATTATCGACAGAGAGATTTTATTTAAGTCAAAATTTGACAGAATAACAGCAAGATTTACCTGGTACTATAATACTTGCTGATCTCTTTTTAAATATTTGGGCCCAATAATTAAGAGTGAGGCTTTTTTTGGAGGTGGGGGAGGAGTATTTTTTCAATTAGCCTGTCCTGCCACTAGATGGAGAGTGGTGATGGTTTATGGTTTTGCTGTTAACGTCCTTTGAATTCAGCTGTGGAAGTACATCTATGTACAGAATCTTATCTTAAATTTGTGATAAGTTAATATTCTAGTATCTAAAGTGAATTTAGAACCAGTTCCTTTTCCCACAAATCACTAAATCTAAGTAAAACAAGACTTTTCTTATATCGCCCCTTTAAATCTCCCTATACTTATTTGGGAAGGAAATGGAAGATGTTTACCACCAGAAATAGTAATAATAGTAATAGTAATCATCATCATCATCATCATCATCATCATCTTACCATTTTATGGCAGCCATGTATTCTACCTGCTGGAAGAAAAGGATGTGGGAACTGTTGTCCTGGCAGCCTAAGGACTCCTGGGGACCTCATCTGATCTCATTAAATCAGGGAAGAAGTTATTCCATCATCAGATTCTAGCAGGTAGAATGCCAGTTCTAGATGTTTAGATCTACTAGGCTTCCCTGAGTCACAGAGCTCTTACAGAATTTCCTTCCTTCCATGGCTCTCACTGTGAGTAGCCTGGGTGCATGCATAAGTAATCTCCATAACTCCCATAAAACATACTGATTAATATTCAGATGCTTACATTTCAAGTCTCTCATTTCCTCCTAAATTCAAATGGCTGCATCATAATCAAGTTACATAATCTTGCTTTTGTGTTAACACTTACAGACTTCAACTCAGCTTAATTTGGAGGATAGTAAAGGGAACAAAGTCTCTTTGGTATTTACTTTAAAACCTAAAGAGGAACATTTACGAATACAGTACTACAGTAAAAGGTCACTAGATCTTAGAGTTGTCTATTTCACTAGTGATAATTATAATGGATGAACAAATAAGTTATGCTAGGTTTCCCACCATAAGAGATAATTTATAAGTGCATTGCTGAGAAATACTAAGGACACAGGTAGGCTAAGGACTTAATTACAATTTACCTGTGTTGAGAATTAAAATGTTCAAACTCACTAGCAAAAGAAACTCAAAGCTTTTCAATCATGCGTCATTCTCCTTCATGATTAATGTGGAACAAAGACAGCTGAAATGAGTATAAACTGGCAGATGTTCAAGAGGCCAATTTTGCAATCATTATCAAAAACTTGAAAAATATTCATTCTGCTGACTCAGAAATTTATCGTATTTATTTATGATAAAGTGAGTAACAACCTAAAAACCTAAAATTCAAAGACAAGTAAATCATAATGTAAGAGGTGCTTATAAACTGCCTTTACTAAAAAGCATTGACTCCTCAAGCTCACCAGCCTTTGTCCTGAACCTGCAGTCCTTTGGATCTGGGAAGCTCTGATAAGAGACTAATAACAGTCCCTAACCCCAGGGATGACAGACAGCTTTTTGAAAACACCTTGGGAAACTAGAACTGCTTAGTTATGCATACCTCTTGCCTCTGCTCTCAATATTTCCTCTACTTAAACCTGAAGCACCTGTTCTTCCTAATGTGGACGTTGATTAAATTTCCTTTCACTGCTTTTCATTATCATTGTTGTTGTTAGGTGCCACGGAGTCGGTGTCCAACTCATAGCGACCCTATGTACAAGTGAAACACTAGTCAGTGCTTCTCTGCTATTCACAGGGTTTTCAATGGCTGATTGTTTTTTGGGAGTGGGTTGCAGGGTCCTTCTCCCACTTTTCATTGTTACTCATCTCTTTAATGGGCGTATTGAGGAGGATAGTTGACTCTAATTTTGGGAATGGGGCTTTGCCCTAAAATCCAGTAACAAGAATACATTACTGTTTTCATTACAATCTACTTCTTACCTATTTTCCATGCATTGGAGATTGGAAGGTATAAAATATGCTTCCTAGATGCCCTCCCAATTAGGGCTGCAGTCTAGTTTGGGCTCTGCCAATCAGATGCATGGGATCAGTGCGCTCAGTACTTGCAAGTAGCAAAGGGGCTTTTTTGTGCTGCCAACCCACATTGTGATTGCTTTGTTCTGTCTGTCAGCCCTCTGGTTTGATGGCTTCCTAGTGAATCACTGAACTCCCAGTGTGATTCTGGAGATTGGAGTACATCCCAGAAGCTCACTTTGTGACTGCTCCTATAATTCCAAACAGTTTGTCAGCCATCCAATATCCAATAATAAATTCTTTTCTGTTTATTTCTGCTCTAGGAGTAGTCTGCAAATGACTCATATTCAGTTGAATACCCACACAATAGAATATGGTACATCAACTTAAAAATCACACTGTCAAATAATATTTAAAGATAAAAGTCTGCATTTTTTTCCTGACTCAAATTTATTTACTGACTTATTTCACTGATTTATAATTTAACAAATTCTATTTTCCCCCACAATTATTTATGGAGGGAAGAAAGTGAGGATGGTAGGTCAAGATACTAAAGTTTTGGATAAAATTAAGGCTTGATGCCAGCACTTGGGAAGCTGAGGCAGGAGGATCAGGAGTTCCAGGCCAGCCTGGGCTATCTAGTGAGACCCTGTCTCAAACTAACCAAATAACAAGAAAAAAACACCCACAATTTAAGGTGTGAGAGGGAGACTAGATCCTGTACAGAAAATCTAGGCTATTCATTTCAAACTTCAGTGGCTTTCTGCCTTGTTTCTCTAAAAGGTTAAGTAGCCCTTGAAAACAAATTCAATCATTAACTAAATGTAAATTTAACTACTCTGCTAATAATGTCTTTAGCTCTTTCTCTTTTCATTGTTCCTTTCTCCATTTGCACTGGCGTGTGAACTGGTTATACTAGTTAAGTGAGTCACTTATGGGAGCATTAACTAATAGCACTTGAAGTCCTTCAGAGATATGCACAGTCACACACATGAAAGTAGTAGCTGCACATCTGTGCCCCAGTTAGCCTAACAAATTTCTGAAGTATCCCTGGAAAATGTCCTGAAATCTGCTTCACAAATTCTGGTACAATTAAGTCCAAACTTACCCAAGTAAGAAAGGTCCTTTTTTCTTTTTTCTTTCTTTCCTTCTTTCTCTTTCCTTCCTTCCTTCCTTCTCTTTTCCTTTTTTCATTCTTTCAACTACTTCCTACCCTTGACTCAGTCATTGTTGGGTGCTGTCTAATCAGATCTGACTCACAACAACGCTATGTACAACAGACGAAACACTACCTGATACTGGGCCATGCCCAGTCCTATTGTCAGTGCTTCTCTGCTATTCATAAGGTTTTCAATAGCTGATTGTTTTGCAAGTGGGTTGCCAGGTCCTTCTCCCAAGCCTACAGCACCCAGTAGTCCCAGGAAGTCTCCCATCCAAGTACTTAACCTGGTCTGACCCTGGACTCTACTACTAGTCAAAAAGAGATGTTGAGATTGGAGTTTGTCATCAGGTGCCAGGCCCCTGGATCCACAGACTCAGGAATAAATGCACAGATAGCCAAGACAAGCAAAAGCAAGGGAAATTTTATTTAGAGGATAGACAAAGCCTCTGTATGAACTACTCTGAGTATGTAGCTAAGGTGGGGCAGTTGTCTAGGGTTTTCTATGGTCCTTTTCTTTGGGTTGGACTTTTTGAGCAAGTTCTAGCAGATTGGTCTTCAGTTAGGGATAAATGTATGTTGGTCCAATAAAGTTAAACAGCAGTTTCTCCTATTGTTTCTACCTAGAGATTGATTAGTTAGGTGATTGCTGGCCAAGTCATGGGACTTGGTTTTCTTAGAAGAATGGGACTTGATCTGGTGACTGTTGGCTAAGTCGTTACCTGTTTCTTCTGAAAAATTGGACTTAGGACAATGAAACTCTTATGGTCTGACCAAAACTTCAGTGACCTAATTGGTTGCTTGGTACCTGCCTTGCCTCAGTGGTTCTGTGTTTCCAGGCCCCATTTCCCTGAACCTGCCTGAAACCTACTATTTCCTATCAATGTATAATTTTGCCACATAGCATGGATTGGAAGAAAAGGAGAGCTAGAAAGAACCTTAAAAATACTAAGACCAATACTTAAAGTTGTTGTAGCATTTTATATTTGTAAATGAATTTTCATATATACAGGTCATTTGATCATAACTATGTAGTTGATATTGTCTTCATTTTATGTGAAGAAACTATAGCTATGTAACTTGGTCAAGGTGAAGGAAAATTCAAGTCTCATTTCTTACCAGACAAATGACAAAATGAAGCCTTAAAGTGAATAATTATAGAATTGGTTGAACGATGGTCAACTGGCAGAATACAGACCTAATACCCAACCCTCTTTCCCTCTGTTTTTTCACTTTTTTCTTCTCTCCATTAAATTGTTGTTTCGTTCTTCTTGTGTGTCAGGCACTCCACTAGAAACTCCTCAGTAGCTTATAATTTATGGACAACTTTGTTATAAGAGAGACATATATAAGTGTAGTGGGAATGCAAAAGAGGCTCTTTATTCTGTTACATGGAAGTTGTAGAGGAAGGATTCCTAGATGAGATACAAGATGAATTGAAATCTGTTCAGTAAATGGTGCTTTTGATGAAGTAAGTGTCAAGAGAACAGTTCAGGAAGAAGGAACACATGAATAATTTATGTATATTAGTCTTGTTGTAACACTTTCTACCTAGAGGTATAAATTAGCCATTGTCTGTGTTGCTCCTTTTCACCTTCAACCCCTCCCTAATTTTACTGCAAATGCTGGAGCTTTTTATGCAATTAAGGTCAAGGCAATATGCTAGAGAAAATTATAAGGAGATAAGACTACCTGCCCAAGTCTAAGGGTATAATGCAGCCAGCCTCAGTAAGCACTACCTCTGACAACTAACATCCTTTAAGATAGGCAAGATGTATATTTTCCTATGTCTACTTTCACTTTGTATATCTTCATTCTTTATTGAAAGTCAATGTTGTTTGCTCCTCACTCCACACTATGGTCAAAAGTGATGGGCTATAGCTTCAAAGATTCATGAGCTACCTTTCCAGCCACAGAGAGGGAATGATTTCTGGTCTGTTTTATTTCCAAATTATGGAGGAAGTGACTTGGGGCCTATTCCTACCCCTTCTCATCAGCTGTGGCAAGCTTATTCTAGAGCATTACACAAGATGTGACCAAAAGATAAAGTGAATATTTAAATTAAAAAAAAGATTACAGTTGCCCTCAAAATACTGCTCCTGACTTCTTACCCCACATGCTTATCATTTTGTCATTTTCTGAAGCAGTTTTAGAAGTCTTTCTTTGTGTTTTTTGTTTTGTGATACTTGGCAATTGAACCAAGGGCCCAGCACATACTTTGTAAGTGCTCTACCACTGGGATGTAGCCCAGCCCTTTTTTTTTTTTTTTTTTTTTTAAGTCAAGGTCTTGCTAAATTAGCACAGGGTGCCACTGGCCTTGCACCTGTGATCCTCTTGCTTCCTTCTCCCAAGTTACTGGGATTACACGAGTGCACCATTACACCAGGGCCAAGATTACTTTTTTCACACTAGCAATACAAATTGATTTCAATAAAATTGTTAACTCTGGATTTTTTCTTTTTGGCAGTGTCAGAATTCTAACCTAGGACCTTATACATGCAAGGCAAGTACTCTACTACAGAGCTACAACCCTGTTCTACAATTATAATCAAGTTACAAGAATGCTGAGTGTCCATCTTGCATACCTCGATTAGAATTTAATTGTTCATGAAACTTCGATTGTTCATGAAATTTAATCGTTAATCAATCTTGACATCCTACTATTTTCAGTGGCAGTTAGGGGGATGCTGTACCCTGATGTTACTGCCTGCCATGAAGAATTCCCTTTCTTGGGACCTCCACTCAGGGAAGATGTCAGGTCCTTGTCTCAGATGCAAGAAATAATTCCAGGGCAAGACAGAGAATGGAGAAAAGTTTAGAGTTTATTAGATAAGGGTAAGAGATAGTACACATTTCAGAGCAAAGCACAGGCATATAGAGACGCACCAGGGTGTCTTTAACAATGGATATTATGTGTGATTTTGGTGCTTCTGAAGTTACATTGCTCAACAGAGTCTCAGTAGGTACAGAAGATAGATTTACAGATAGAAAAGGTGCATTGTTCAAATTCCCAGATTGGGATAGTCAAGGAAATTCTTACTACATCTGTTGTTGTTAGGTGCCACTGAGTCAGATCTGACTCATGGTGACCCTCATAGGGTTTTCAATCACTGATTGTTTCAGGATTGCTTTGGGAGCTGATTGCCACATCCTTTTCTATATTTTTGGTGCTGGAGATCGAACCTAGGTCCTCAGAGAGTGCACCATGGCACTCTACCAACTGAGCTAAACCCCAATCCTTACTACATCTAGTCACTAAGAAATTACCTAGACTCCCTCCCTTTTTTTTATGGTACTAGCAGTTTAATCCAGAGTTTCACAGATACTTTTCACGTGCTCTACCACTGAGCTGCACCTCCAGTCCATTTTTTACATTTTATTTTGAGACAGGGTCTCACTAAATTACACATGCTACCTCTGGCCTCAAACTTGAGATCCTCCTGCCTCCACCTCCTTAGTTGCTTGAATTACAGGCATATGTCACTGTGCCTGGCAGGCCTGTTAATTTTAATTATAGTCCATAACCTGGTTTTGTGAGACTCTCAGGGAAGTACAGGATTCAGTGCAGGCAATTCTCACAGCAGCTTTCCTTTTATGGTTGTGCTGAAATTTTTGGTTGATAAGACTCAGACCAGGTCCTGGGGTGAGAAGCTCTTTCCTTCTCATGGCCCCCAAATTTTCCCTGTCTTTTTAACTTGCCTCAGTATAGTCTGAATGTTTGGGTTCCTCTTGTCCAAATTCATATGTAGAAATTCTAGCCCCTAAGATTTTGGTATTAAAATGTAGCAATATGGGCGGTGATTAAATGAGAGTAGAACCTTTATGAATACGACAGTGTCCTTATAACACCAGCCTGTAGTCCCCGCACTCAGTAGTCAGAGGCAGGAGACTTGGGAATTGGAGACCAGCCTGGCTACATAAGTAGCTTAATGCACCTTCTACTATATAAACACATAGCTAGGTGGTTCCATCTATGAGAAAGTGGGTCTTCATCAAACACCAAATCCAGCATTGCCTTGATCTTGGACTTTCCGATTCCAGAACTGTAAGAGATTAATTTCTGTTGTTTATAAACTATGCAAAAATATCTTCTGGCAGCCTGAACAAACTAAGATACACTCACATAAAAATGCATTTATTGGAGGAATTTATTCCTGAAGTGACTGACTTAAAATGTTTTCCTGATCTTATTGTTAGTGACAGTAGAGAATACAGATTAAATGCATAGTCCCTCAAATGAGAAAAGCTAGATTAAAACTCTAGTTCTGTAATATTTTAGCAATGGCATTCCATCAATCTTTAAAATGAAGGCTAAATGAGAATACATGTACTATTCACAGTGCTTAGCAATTAATAAAGACTGAGTACATATTAACTCATTACTTTAGCACTAATTGTTTGTGTATCTGTTTCCTACATCTTTAGTTTCCCTAAATTCTCCCAGCCTGCAGCTGTACCACTGTGGCATCTGATTTTGTCAGAGCTCAGAAGCTAAGCAGGGTCAGCCTGGTTAGTACGTGGATGGGAGACTGTCTGGAAACACAGGTGCTGTTGGCTTGGGAGAAGGACCAAGCAACCCACTCTCAAAAAACAATCAGCCATCGAAAACCCTATGAATAGCAGAGAAGCACTAACAATAGTGTTTTGCCTGTTGTAGGCAGCATTGTTAAGTCAGGCACTGACTTGACGGGGCCTAACAACAACAAATTCTCCCAACGTGTAAGAGTGTGTATGCCCATGTGTATCCTATACTCTCAGTGTAATAGGCCAGTACTTAATTTAGATTTTGGAGTTAGAATTTACAAAAAAAATTACATTTTTTGATTTAGTTTTCATGTTTGCATTCTAAAAATATTTACTGAACAGCTACTGCTATGGTTATTACTTGTTGTTAGGTACCATTGAGTTGGGTCCAACTCCTAGGGACCCTATATACAACAGAATGAAATACTCCCCAACACTGTGTTTCTCTGCTATTTATAGGGTTTTCAATGGCTGATTATTTGGGGATTGCTTTAGGAGTGGACTGCCCCATCCCTTGCCTGTTTTTTTTTTTTTTTTTTGCAGTGCTGGGAATTGAACCCAGAGCCTCAGAGACTGCAGAGCAGCACTCTACCAATGGAGCAAAACCCCAGCCCCGTGGTTAGTACTGGAAAGAATAAAACTATATAACGTAAGGGTCACACTTATTTTTCAAAAAGTCTTCAAAATTCTTTATTTTTTTTCCCATAAATACTTTGTAGGAAATTGTACCATTGTGATACTCAAATTACATGTGTCACAATTTTGGTTTAGAAAGTATAATGGCAGTTTTAAGGGTATGTTACTGTATTTGTCAGACTTTTATCACTGTGACAAAATATAGGATGTAACATAAAAAGAAGAATGATTTATTTTGGCTCAGAGTTTCAGAGCTTTCAGTCCATCATGTTGGGGAGGGTGTGGTGGAGCAAAGCAGCTTACATCATGGTGGCCAGGAAGCAGAGAGAGAGAATGTCTGAGTTAGCTGGATTTCTAAATCTAATCAAGTTGAAAATCAAGGTTAAGTGTCACAGTTACTGTCCACCAGAAGGTGACCATAACTTTGGAAAGACAGTTATCAGCCTGGATAGCCATGTATAGAAGTAGCCATAGGAGAACAGTCTCTGAGTTGGGCAGACAGCTAGTGTCACTGCAATATAAAGTAGGCATAGGATCCTCAAAGCAGGCCAGGTGATCGCTTAAAAAAAAAAAAAAAAGAAAAAAAAATATATATGCAGTCATTTTCTTTATGTGAGGTATATATATTTATTACAGAAAAATGATTAAAATTAAAATCAGTTAAAGTAAAGGAAAATATTAGAGTTAGGAAACATGCTGAGCTTTTTTATAAGGAGCAGTGAGGTACCTACTTCACAGCCTGTTAGCCTAGTGCCGCAATATAAATTGTAAACAACAGGAAGATAATCCAGGATACAAAAATAGCTCTGATTATTTCACAAGTTTTTCTGACTTAGTATCAACTCTAGAAAATACCTCAGAAGTAGGCATCTATTTTCTTCTAAAATCAATGCACGTTGTGATGAGTTAGCTTTGATATTCTCCCCTTCTAACCTTTATGCTATCAACAACACTTTAATATTCTACTCTCGACCCTGTTTCTTCTTTTGATTCATGGCTTCTGTCTTCTGTTTCTTTGTATATATACTTGTTGTTAGGTGCCATTGAGTCGGTATCCGACTCATAGCGATCCTCATAGGGTTTTCAGTGGCTGTTTCGGGATTGGCTCAGGAGTGGATTGCCAGGTCCTTCTCCCATTTTTGTGGTGCTGGGAATCAAACTCAGGACCTCAGAGACTGCAGTGCGGTGCTCTACCAGCTGAGCTAAATCCCAACCCATATATATACTTACTTTATTGTTATTGATTCACTCATTAAGAGAAGAAATCTAATCATTTAATATAATGTATTCTTGCCTAACAGAGCTCCTATTGTAAACCAGGACACAGGTTAGTTAGACAGCAGTCTCATCCTAATCCAACCAACTATGGGCACTGTATCTTAATAAGAAACCTATATTTTAAAACTGTGAGTACATGGCACAGGTTACCCAGTGAAGACAAAAACCTTAAAGAGAAATGATATTCTAGTACAAAGAAGTCAATGAATAAATCTGCATACATAGAAAATAATGATTTGGTGTTTTGAACAGAGTGGGAAAGCAAATTTAATTCAAACATATCATTTAATTAGATTTAAGTGGGAATTAAAAATGAACAGTTAAGATGTCACCAAAATGTGGAAAGTCTGTTTAAGGATTAATAATTTATGTGGCAGACTAAGGAGCTACCTGTACGTTATTGAACAGCAGAGTGACACGATTGCAATATTTTAGGAAGATTTTTTTTGGTGGTATTAGTAGTATAGTACGGACCTGGCAGGAAGAAGAGAAGCTAGTTGGGAGGCAACTGATTTGACTGGTAAAATGGAAATAGGGCGTACAGAGGAAAGAGGACTAGTAACCATCCTATTTCAGAGAATACAAAGATGTCTCACCAAAAGTACCAGGTAACTGGTTTACATGGGCTTTGAAACCTGTCATTATTATTGTTGTTGTTAGGTGCCATCGAGTCGGTATCCGACTCATAGCAACCCTCATAGGGTTTTCAATGGCTGTTTCGGGATTGCCTTGGGAGTGGATTGCCAGGCCTTTCTCCCATTTTTGCTGTGCTGGGAATTGAACTCGGGATCTCAGAGACTGCAGCACAGCGCTCTACCAACTGAGCTAAATCCCAGCGTCATTATTATTACAAATGCTCAAAATGTCCTGATTGATCAATAAGAGCCACTTTAACTGCTCTCCTGAATCATTTTGATAGGATCTTAGGGTTCTCTGATTATGTGCTTCCTGGTATGACAAGATGTTCTAGGCTCACCTTGTACATTTGCTTTCCCTTTAAAAATTGATATTCTCTTAAGACTCCTGACTGAACCTCCATCACTTCTTACTCTAATCTGTTTAGGGCAATATGATCCAACTACCACCTTATTTCTCTGAATCCACACATTTGGTAGCTATTTAAACTGAGTCTAGAGCAATATTTAGGACAAACCAGAAACTAGCAAATACTAGCAGACTAGATTAATAAATGAGTAAAGCATTATATAACACCCTTTTTGATTCAATCTCTTCTTACCTATCCTTTCAAGGCCTGCCAGGCCTCCAACAAGCATTTCAGGTGGGGAAAACAGCACCATTTAAAAGGACACAGCACGCTAACCACCCCACATACTACCCAGACAGTGTAACCACTGGAAATAGGATATCGCTGCGAGGGGCGGGGCGACGTGCTGACGTCACGTCACGTTCCTTAGTCGCTCTCCTTCCCCGCCCCTCTCCGCACTGTGACGTTCCCAGAGAGGAACGGAGCGTAAACAGCGCAGGGCATTTCGGGAGGGGGATTGTTTCACGCAGGAAGCAGGCTCCATTTTAGCGCCGCCCGCCGTCGCCATCTGTTTCTCTTCCTTTCCTCCTGCCCCTTCCGTATCACAGCCCCACCAGGCCGCCCGAGGCTGGAGTAAAAAGAGGGAAAGGGAAAAGGGAGAAAGGGAAGAAGCGGGAAGAAAGGGTGAGTCTAGAAGAGTAAGTGGTCGAGGCCAAGTGCGAAACGCGCAGCCCGTGGGACGGACTGACGGACCGCCTCGTGCGCCTGCTGCCGCGGCTGCGGCGCCCGCGAGAGTCGCGTCCAAGCGGCGACGGCGGCGGCGGCGGCGGTAGCGGCGGTAGCGGCGGCGGCAGCAGCGGCGGAAGCCGGAGGGGAGCAATGGCGGCCGACAGCCGAGAGGAGAAAGGTTAGTGCAGAGAAAAGAGACGGGTGGAGGAGGGGCTTGGGAGGGTGGTGATGGAGCGGTGGTCGTCGTCGTCTGGTGGTGGGGGGTTGGGGAGGTTAGACTGTCTCGCGCGGAGCCGGTCACCCCCACCGGGACACTAGGAGTCCTTGGCAACAGACCAGGCCTGTTTTTTCGTCCTCGGTCTCCATATGGCCTAACGTTTCATCTCGTCTAGGGTTTTCTTTGATCTGGATTCCACTCCTGACTTTCCATTTAGCTGTCTTGGGAGCGGCTGAGAGAGGGCTTGTCCTGAGTTGCAGGCCTTTAGGCTTGTTTCCTTGAAGGATTATGCGGATGTAATGCGTATTTTCAGAACAACCTTGCTGTTAGGCTAAATTTTGAAAACGCCTAAAGCCACAATCAACGCTGGTAGTCTAGGAGGTGAGTATGTTTAAGTGGTACAGGTGGATGATTATTCTCAAGAAATAAGTACCAGTAACTTTTGACTATTTTCTTAAGTAAACTGCAAAGTGGCAAAGGTTGCCCGTTTTGTTCCTCGAGTACTTATTTTGGAAATCATGATGCTTGAAGAAATGATGGGACTTAAGCCAGCTCCCCCACATCCCCAAAGTCCTGACAACCATTCTGCTAGAAGCAACGTTGTGCATTGCTCCCAGAGGGTACAACTAAGAATTAAGGGGTGGAATAAAATGGAAGAACTGATGATGCTAGGAGCTCCCAGACTTTGTAGATATTAATGCAGGTTTTGGATGAATACCTGTCTGGAAAGTGATCTAGATTGGATGCTGTCGTAAGATCTTCTTCAACCCTGAGATTACCATGGTAGTCTTGGAATAATTGTAGTTGTTGAAATTACTGCATAGTTTGATGCTCTGATTCTGTCACATCTCTTCTGTGTGGCAAATTAATGTGGGAGGGGGATTTGTTAAGTGAGGTCTGGAATCAAGTTGCATTAAGTCTGTGATCCTATTCAGTTTTACAGGTTTTTATATCAAAAGAGTCTTTATGCTTCAGTGGAGGATATTGCTCAAGGATAAAGACAAGCTTGGGGAGTGGAGTAGGTGGGAACATGTTTAGGACAATGTCCTTGTCCCAAAGCAGTTTGTTTAGTTAGGTTATGGCAAATTTTATTTTCCTTAAATTACACCCCATAAAGTTTCCCCACTCTTTTTATTTTATTATTATTTTGAAAAACCTGGAAGGAATGTTAACATAGGGCTGCATTGTGTTAAGTGAATAAAGGAAGCCACTTGTATAGAAAAGCCAGTTATTAAAATAGGTGATCTTAGCAAGAATTCATTCAACATTTGATTTTCACGGTGTAATTTATGAGTTATGAGTGTGGGAGTCTGGTAGGTGGGATGAGCCAAACACAAAAATGAGGAAAATTCAGTGCTTCACTGTCTGTTAAGATGGACATACTTATAAATCAGTAATAGCGTAAATAGTATGGTTCATTGAAAAAGTAAAGTGATAACTAAAAATTTTGTTTTAGAAGTGGATTTAGTTGTTGGGTGCTGTGGTGCATGCTTTGTAATCCCAGTGTCTTTGGAGGCAGAGGCAGGAGGATCACAGGTTCAAGACCAGAGACAGTCTGCATAATTTAGCGAGACCCTGTCTCAAAACAAACAAAAGAAATGGATTTAGTGATGATACCATCCAAATATATGGACTTTATTATTGGCTCTGTTGGTAGAGCTCTGCGCTGCAGTCTCTGGGGTCCCGAGTTCAATTCCCAGCACCGCAAAATTGGGAGAAGGGCCTGGCAATCCACTCCCAAGGCAATCCCGAAACAGTCAGCCATTGAAAACCCTATGAGGGTCGCTATGAGTTGGATACCAACTCGATGGCACCTAACAACAACAACAACAACAATTATTGAAGTAGTAATGTCACTTATCAGCAGTACTTTCTAACTTTGGAAAAGGTTCTTTGCCTCATTTTTTTAAACATAACTTCTTTAACTGAATTTCCCTATTTAAAATTCTGACATAAGCACTTATTTTTACAGTTAGAAAAAGCATTCCATCTTGAACTTGTCATCCTCCTGCCTCCCCCTCTGGAGTCTCTGGGATTACAGGTGTGAGCCACCAGGTGTGATGTGATCCTAAAATAGGCCCTGTGCTAGGCTCGGGAGGTGCCAATAAGATCAAAAGAAGTTTGAGTGTTTTTTCTGTTGGAGGAATTTTCCTTTAGTAAAATGAGATTATATTATACATTGTGTAGGTTTAAGAAAAGAGTTGCAGGAGAGTTGTCCAGGCATGTCCCAAAGAACTGCCGAATGATAGAGGGGAAAGTAAAACTTGGGAGTTCCATATGTTTTGACCCCAAGCATGGCATATTGCTATTTTAACATTTTCATTATTTAAAATGTCTCATAAAAATAATGTCTCTGTCCAGGCAGTTCTCACAGCAGTCTTCTTGGTATTTGTGTCAAAGTTCTTGATTTTCAGCTGGTGAAATTCAAACCAGGTCTTGGGGTGAAAGCTCTTTACCTTTCCATGTCCCCTAAACATCCCTGTCTTTTTATTCTGCCTCAGCCCCAGCCCATTTTTTTTATACGAGGAAGAAATGCACATCTTTTCTGTTAATATAAGTTTATTTCTTAAGCTCTTGTTGTCTACAAAGAGCAGTTGTAAAAATTTAATCCAAAATGTACATAATGAGTTTCTGCTTTCACAAAAGTAACCTGTTTCCACATTACCAGACTGGAAGCTCCAAGAGGGCCTGGAGTATATTTCTCTTGTTCACTAGGTTCCTTTAGTAAAGTCCTTAAATAGTTACATTGTTGGACTTTATTAATACCTGACTTGTTGGGTACAGTGGTGCATGTCTTTAATCCAGTGACTGAGGCTGAAGCAGGAGGATCCCAAGTTTGAGGTCAGAAGCAACCTGCATAAGTTAGCAAGACCCTGTCTCAAAACAAAATAAATAAATAAATAATACATGGGTGGAGAGTGCAGCCCAGAGGTAGAGCATTTGCAAAATATACAGGGCCCTAGGTTCAACCCTTGACACACCAAAAAAAAAAAGAAAAAAGAGAAAATAAAACAAAAACCTGACTTGAGTGACATGAGCAATGTGAAATCCAAAGCTAAGAACTTCTCAGTTTATCATATGCATATAATACACACAAGCACGTATGTATGTACATAGACAACATACACACACACATACACATACACATACACATACATATACATACACATACACTATGGCTCTCACTATTGTAAATCCTTAGGATAAGAATTTGCCTTTCATTCTAGTTAGGGCTCTGTAAAACAGCGTGTGTAATTGGCATTCCAGTTTTGTTTGTTTATTTTACCTTAGTAAAAGTAAGGTAGAAAATTGAAAAATGGCTATCCTGCTTCAGTTGATACTTTTTAAAGGGTGGGTTATGTGGATGGGAAGGAAAATCCAAGTCACTGGACTTTCCTTAGAAAAGTGATAGTTTTGAATGACAAAAAGTAGTGATAACAGGCCTAATGTAAAAACTTCCTCTGCAAGATAACAGAAGAGATTCCAAGAAGTCCTGCTCCTTGCCAAATCCCACTGAGATTATACTAAGTGAATTAAAATTAAAATGTATAATGAACTTTGTTGCTTGTGGTGGAAAATAAAATGTGTAGTTTATTTTAACCTCTTTTCATTCTTTAAACATTAAGTCTTAGTCTGATGCTGGACCTTGACATAAATTATTATTGTTGACGTAAATCGTATCTTGTATGTTTTCACTAACAAGCTTCTGTGTTGAAAAACGACTATCCCACATAAAGGCTAATTTTTTACACTGATATCTCTGGAATAAAGGTTCATGACTTGTGCCAGAAATTTCAAAATTAAGGTAAAATTTTGGTATACTTAAAGTATTGAATTTGGGTTCAGAGTTGTTAGCTTAGTTCAGTCACTTAAATTCTTTGAATTTCATTTTGGGATTGTTATATACATAATTTTCTTAGGCTAAACTTCTTTGAAGGCCAGTTTCTATTTTTACCTGAAATAAAAATCCCCCAATCAAGCGACAGAAAAATAGCCATATTACTTTTAACATCTTGTCAGGTTGAGGTTTTTGTTTGTTTTCCTCTACTTGGAAGTTGAACCCAGAGCCTCACACTTCTTTGAAAGTGCTCTGCCACTTGGCAGCACCTCTAGCCCATTTTTAGTTTTTGTTTTGAGACAATGTCTGACTAAGTTAGGCAGACCACCTCTGGCCTGGAACTCAAAATCCTACTATCTCTGCCTCTTGGGTCACGAGGATTAGTACAGGTGTATGCCATTGCCTGACCATCTTGTTAGTTTTCAAACAGGATAAGAGCAGTGATTCTCGTTCTTTTTATTTCTTTGGTTTTCCTTCTATACTGGGAATGTGTACCTTTACCTCAAACTCAGTTTGCTAGTAGTTTCTGAAAGTAAGATTATGCTATGGGCAGTGACAATGGAGACCATATACATAAGACTGGAGATTGTAATTTTGCAGAGGAATCAAACTGGCAGTCTAGTTTTTTTGTCTTTTTTTTTTTTTTTTTTTAATTGAGGCACCTTGTAAGAGTGACAATCTCAAATAAGAATTTGGATTTGAAAATGTAGTTAAAAAATGAGATGATCAGATAACACTGCTTGTGTTTTGACAGTGCACGTAATCCAGTGGAATTGAATAGGATTATCTTCTTTAGCCTTCCTGTACTTTCACAAAATACAGTTATGTACCCCATAACAGCATTTCAGTCAACATGGCATCATATACTTGATGGTGGTCCCATAATGTTGTTTCACCTAATGATGCTGTAGTTGTCTTACTCTGTGAAGGGATGCTTTAGGATGTTTATAAGACAACAAAATTACCAAGGTAGAGTGACACATTTCTCAGAATATATCCTCATCATTGAGGCATGACAGTATATATTAAAACTGGAGTTTGGTGCCTGTGTGTCTCAGTATCTGTTGAACTGAACCTTCAGTTTATTTGAGGTTTATATCACTATTACTCAGGAGTTGTAGGTTTACATGCACAGTAGGGTCAAAGTTTTTGCTAAGCATAATAGGTAATATTATGTTTTTTTAAAAAAATAAGAGCAGGCATGGTCTGTGTTTAGAGACATTACTAGTAAATACACTGATTCACCAGGCATTAACGTAGAGTGTCTCATGCAAAGCGTTGACCTGTTACCTTCTCTGTGTCTTAACAGAAGACTTCCAGGACTGCTCCAGCTGGTTGTTTTCAGGTGAGAGTCTAATGATCAGTAGCCTTAAAAAAGGGGTTTTTATATTAAATCTTTGGCATTTTCAAAAACAAAGCATCCAACAGCTGAATTCATTCTGTTGGCTGATAGTGTATAACTTTTGGATGGATTTGAATTGTAGTTTTAAACGGAAGTAATAGTGAAGTCATTATTTCATTGAGATCATTTGATGTATTGGCACATTTTGAAAAAAAATTGTAACATTTTGAAACACAATTTTAGAGGTTTTAATGTAGTTCTTTGTATGTTCTTTTTGTTAATGCTGTAAAAAACCCTTTCAGCATGAAATACTTTCACCCCACAGAAATTAGGAGTATTTTTATAGTACATGGTTTGTATACTTGTAGAATTTTTCTTAATTTGGGATTCACTAAACTTTGTTCATTTTACAGTTGATATTCTTAGATTAGGGTGCTGCTATCAAGATTATGGTGTAATTGAATGTATACATATCTGTTTATGTAGAATATCAGCAGTACTAAATTTCAGCACAAAGAAAATGATGTAAAACACTAAAGTAGTTTAAAGAAAGGTACCCCAGAACTAATGGATATTACTTTATTTTTTAAAGAGATAATGGTTTCTTTCTACAAAGAATATACCAGTGGTTATAGTCATTAACAGCAATAGCTAGAGAAAGTATTAAAACAGTATTCTTGTTCTTTATAACTAAGTCATTCCAATTTGAGACATGAACTGTTGTACATAGGGTCTCTGAGAGTTGGACCAGGCTCAACAGCACCCAACAACAACGGTATTATAAACTCTGATTGATCTCTTTAAACTAGTTTTTGGTTTTTAAAAGTATACCTTATATTTGCAATTAAAATTCTTAACACTTAAAACTAAGAATATGTGAAAGCACCCTGCACTTGGACACTTATAGCAATAAGGAAATGTATATCTCCTCTTTTTGGTCTTGGGTAGGCTTTTATAATTGCCTCTGAATAAAATACTGTGATAGTGTTGCTGGGATCTGCCTTGCCCTTTCTCTTTGGGGACATACACAGACCCCTAAATCACTGTGTAATAGATCCTCCTACCCTGAAGCTGGGGGATTTAGCTCAGTTGGTAGAGCGCTGCTCTGCAGTCCCTGAGGTCTCAGGTTTGATTCCCAGCACCTCAAAAATGTGAGAAGGACATGGCAATCCACTCCCAAAGCAATCCCGAAAGACAGACAGCCATCAAAAACCCTATGAGGGTTGCTGTGAGTTGGACACCACTCCACGGCACCTAACAACAAAACAACCCAGAAGCTACCACAAAGAAGAGTGACCATAGAGAGAGAAATGCTTAAGAATCCCCAGGTGCTTTGAGTCTTCAAAGCCTAGACTCTGAGATAATGAATGAGCCAGTCTTCAAGATTCTTCCAGCCCCAGGCATCATCAGACTGCAACCACATGAAAAACCATCATTGATCCCCAGAACCATGAGCCAGTAATAAAAAAAATACTATCCTTAAGTCACCAAGTTTTGGGGTGATATCTTATGCAACAGTAAATAATTGGTAGGCCATGCATATACTTATTTTATTGAAGACAGGATTTAATGTTCTGTACCATATTTGACAGTACACGTAGCCTAAGTCATTACCAAAAGGGTTGAGGAGGGCAGGGCTTATTAGAACCTGATAATGGTAAGGAAAAGCTTATCAGGAGGTTCAAATAATTGTCCTCCTTTTCCTTTCCCAAACACTGATCTTTTTATTCTTAATGCCTCTTACTAGAGATGAGATAACTAGAGCTTGGAAAGACTGGAAATTTCTTAGTACCTAGATCTTAAGGGATAACTCAGATTTCCTCACCTCTGAATCTCTTTCCTCTATACTTCTTATTTTGGTGAATATATAAGTGGTTTTGATGGTGGGAAAAATAATTTAAAATACAGTCAAATTAAAATGCAGCAAAATGTTTTATAAAGGGCTGGATTGGCTTTGTGAGCCACAGAATTTTGGGGTGGTATATTTGCCCATTTTTTATAAAATCGCACAATTAGCTTACTCATGTCAGATTATAATATGGATAAAACTATGTACACTATCAAGTGAGGGTGTTACAGTTGATCTTTAGTATCAAACGTTAAAATGTTAACGTTTAGTAAAATGGTAGAATATTGGGGGTACAGAGGTTTCTGGTACATTAATTTGAAGTTAGTACATAGACATTTTAATACCTTACATTTGTTTTGTGTTCTTTATACTTTGTTTAAAGGTGTGTCTAATGTTCTCAGTCCAACTGTGGATTTAGACACACTTCAGACTTATTCATCTGTACCAAACAAGTGTATTTGGTCAATTTGAATTTCTGTGCTTCTGTTATCTGAAAAGTAATAGATGATAAAACATTATTTGTTTCTGATATGTCCATATGGTGTATGTGAAAGCACCAAAATGTTAAAGCAACAAGGTATTTTATTAATTACATGTCAGTTAATATTTCTTATCTTGAAAAAGTTTGTAGGTGCTTTCTAAAACTCAACCAATGTTTGAATTTGAATTTGTTAGAAATTTTTTAACTATAAAAATCTCTTTTTATAGAAGAACTGTAATTTAGGTATTTCATTGAAATTTAAATTAATCGTGTAATTTTTAACAACAACATATTGTATAAGTTCGTGTGAATGTTCAGACTTTTTGGAGGTTATTTCTAATTGAAATTAGTGATTTCATGGAAAGATTTGTGTATCACTGTACTTATTTGCCTATTTTGTGATAGTTTTTCAGTTCTTCTTTTTGTCTTTTACAAATATATTTGATTCTGTCAAGACCTGTTGGTTCTCTTTTTTTAATTGATTGGAGAGCTTTGAGCCAGCAATCATTAAACTTTGTCAACTTTATTTCTATCCAACTATTTGGTTTTAATTTTTTAATTTATCATAGAGCTAAAAATGGTACAATTCAAATCTTGAAGGAATTTTGTCTTTAGTGAAAACATAAATCTAAATGAGATAGTCATTTTTGTTTGACATGTCTTGATTTTCAGTATCATTTAAAAAGTAAATGAACAAAATACAACACCTACAGTATTTATTCATTTTTTAAATATGCTAAAGAACAGACAAGTATTCATACTACCCGAAGAAGTTAATTGTTGTGCCATTACAATGATTGTCTATTCTTCTTAAACATATGTTCTCACTCATATGAGGGAGCTGATTCAAAATTATAAGAAGGAAAAATCCTATTCAAAGGTCGGATCATAATAAAAGGGGGAGGAAGATAAGAATGATGTCAATATAAATGAACTAGAAATTGCATGTAATTATTCTAACAAGATAAAAACAAAGACCACTACAGGAAAAGTTTCTATCTTAAACAGAACTGGAACCCAAGGACATATAGAAAAATACTACTAAGTAAAAGATAGAGAAGACTTAGATGGGAAGGGTGGGGGGGAAGCATAGGAGAGGGTAAGGGGTAACCTATATGAATAATGTTTATCAAAATGCATATATGGAAATGTCACAATGAAAAGCATGTCAAAATGAATCATATTAAGATATACATTAAAAATTTCCAATTAAAAAAATGGGCTGAGGGTGCAGCTCAGTGGTCCACCACTTGCAGAGCATGCAAGCGTGAGGCCCTGGGTTCAAACCCCACTACCACATTAAAAAAAAAAGACATCCCAAGATCTGTCCTAAAGTACAATGCTGTCAGTGATAGAATAATATTCATACACTTATTTTAAGATGCATATGTCAAAATGGTCAAAGGAATTCTTACAAGGAATTTGTCTAGGCCTCATACATACTTTTTGCAAGCACTCAATCACTAAGGCATACCTCTAGCCCATTTTTCACTTTGTATTTTGAGACAGGGTCTCACTAAATTACACAGACTGCCTCTGGCCTCGAACTTGCAATCCTTCTGCCTCTGCCTCTCAAGTTGCTGGGATTAAAGGTATGAGCCATAGTTTTTTTATCCATTCTTCTGTTGAGGGGCACTTTGGCTGATTCCATATCTTTGCTATTGTGAAAAGCGCTGCATTGAACATGGAGATGCAGGTGTCTCTATGGTATGATGACTCATCTCCCTTTGGGTAAATTCCCAATAGTGTTATAGCTGGGTCATATGGTAGTTCTATTTTTCGTTTTTTGAGGTACCTCCATACTGATTTCCATAGTGGTTGCACCATTTTACAGCTCCACCAGCAATGTAAAAGTGTTCCCTTTTCCCCGCAGCCTCGCCAGCATTTGTTGTTGTTTGTTTTATTGATCTTGGCC